>CAKNYM010052103.1:493097-510724 GCA_932195095.1 Andricus curvator
GAGAAAATTTAATATATATATATATATATATATATATATATATATCTACAACTCTTTTTCAAATTAAAAGAGCCTTTTTGAAGGAAATTATAATACTTCATGAAATTTAAAGGATTTTCAATATTTTAAGATTTTTTCGCTCGCTATTTGTAGGAATTTTCAGTTAATTTCATTGATTTCAGAGGAATTTCGAAAATTTTTGAGAGATCCTCACATGTTAAATCTTTTTGAGGTTTTCCAGGAATTAATGTAATGGTTTTCTAATCAGTTTTATAATAATATTTAATACATAGTATTTTATAGAAAGTTTACGGAAAGCACTTATAGTAATATATTTAAATTTTTCAAATAAAATTTTGGTGATTTTCTTCTTTTGTTTTTCTAAGAAATCTGAAAAAAATACATAATTCTGTTGAGTATGCGAAATAAAGTGTATCTGTAGTTTGGATAAAATATCTGTCTCTTTTGAAAATCCTTAAAATAGCACTCAAGTGTTCTTGATAATGGATGTTCATAAAATCTGCGACAACTAGTACTATTTGCAGCTCATTTTGAAGATTCGTAATAGTGAAAAATGACTAATCCAAACTCATTAGTAATCGATGGAAATTGGCGAGATTCACGGCAGTCGATTGTCCAGTAAGTGAGTGTCCAGTCGTCTTTCAGGGCTACGTGTTGGAACATAACTCAATACCTATACCTATACCACGAACGTTTCAGCTATCGTGTGCATAAAGTTGACTTTGTATTCAAAGTTTTAAAACCCATCTAAAAATTAATGCGGGAAATATATTTTTATTTTATATGTACATTTGTCGTTCGTTGTTTGCCAGTGATTGTTTGAAAAAAATCTATGTTGAAATAACTAGTTGACAATATCTTTATAAATGTCCATTTTTTTCTTTCAGAATTAGGTGCAAATGACTTTCCAACACTTCGTGCAGACGAGATTCTTGTAAATATGAGGGAAGGGTGTACTTTTAAAGGACCTTTCATTAATAGAAAAAAGATGCATCCCTTCGAGATACCCTTTTGGATGGTACCTAAACCAATTTTTATACCTCGAAAGTCAATTGATATTTATATACGAACGCCAATGATAACGAACAATCATTTTGGTACATATGATCCTCTTAAAACGCAGGACTTAAGAGCATTTTTGAATGATCGTATTCATACTCCAGACAAAGCTTGGTTGCGTTTAGGAGAAGAGATGCATTTTACAGCTGAAAATTTCGTCGTGTACAATAACAGTAATCCCCATACGGAATTCCAACTCTACGGACGCATTTATATAACAAGTACAAATGGAAACGTCTATACTACATTTTTACAAGTCCATCCGGAAAACTTGCTTCTCAACAAGAATCAGGAAATTAGCAATTCAAAAACAAGAGGAAAATTCTGGAGAGTGCACAGGGGCGACAGTGAGAGAACTCCACTTTTACAGGGGATAAAAAGGAGTGTTTAACCTTGATGGATTTTTTTCAAATACTAAACAATCATCCCGAGGCATTGTCAAACTCTCTTGAAGCGTTCAAGAAGTGCTCCGAAGAAGGCAACCATCTTCGAGAAAACTGTTGTCGAAAGGACGCCTAGTCTCAGAAATTTCCGGGCCTGACAAGAAAGCGCTGTACGACTTTCATATTTTCGAATTTCAAGAATAATTAAAAATATGTTTCAAGCTATTACTTATTCTATTTTCAATTCCAATATATCCATCACTTTATTTCCAAAATTTAGCAATAATACTTGTATGAACTCTCACCCTTCATTTACAAGCAATCAAAATTCTGGAAAGAATTTATGTGCAAGGGCAAGTAAATCACGACTGATCGCTTGTCTGTTCCGCCGAATCTGTTTGAACAAGAAGGAAAATTCACTTAAAGATTCAAAGCGACAAAAAACAACATCTCAGACAGCAATCGATAATTGATAAGTGTAAACAAACCAAGACATTATGATTAGCAAAATCTGGCTGCAACGACATTAGTGAAATATTAATATTGGCGCCGTATTCAAAGATATCATAATCCACAGATACGCTCTTTGCACATATGATTACAATATTGATAATAAACGATTGAGAATAATTAAAACAATCTAAAAATACGCATTGAAGTAATTTGCAAATTTTTAAAAATTTAAAAAATATATTATAATTAAGGTTGCCTTGAAAAAAGTGCTTTGTAAAGGCTGTTATGAATTGTTTGAAATTGGAATTCATTCAAAGTTTTAACTACAGTTATATCTGCTAGTCGTCCTCATTCCAGTTAGGAGTTGCTTGTAGGAATGGAGGGTGTGTTAAAATATACTGTTAATCAGGGTATGTTGAGGAAGATCTTCTGAAGGAAGTGTGATACATTGTTTTTAGTTCTTAATTTTAATTAATGTTTTAACTGAAGTTATATTAGATAACTTCACTAATAACCTTTTTGGGGGTTGTTATGATATATTTTAATGTATAATGAGTTGGAAAAAGTTTTCTAAAGGCTTAAATAAAATTATATCGAATAGCCTTCTTTATTTCAGTAGGGGTTGGTTTTGGTGTTTGTTTAAATATATCTTTATTCAGGCTCCCTTAAGAAAAGTCTTGGTTGTCTTGGCTAAACTACCGTCACGAAAGGTTGTGTTTACGACGAGCGATCATAGTTCGAGTGTTCCGAGAATTTTGACGTTTCAAACCCAAGTGAAATTTGAAGTGTATGTGTCCGTGAATTACAATCCCCACAACGTATAACATTCGTTGAAAACTCAGGAGGAGTGCAATTACACTCCCCCACCAAAATGCAACCCGCGTCATCAAGTCGACAAGATCACCCTACCATTCTCAATCCTAAAATGACACCTACTAACTCCTCCAACAAAAAATACTACGCATCTGCCACTTCTGAAATTTTCCCTACAAAAAACGAGGTTTACTAATTTAAGCCTGTGAAGACATAGAATTAAAATCATACGTGAAGAACCTCGGTACCCTTACCAAAAATGAAAACATAAGATTTGCTTCTAAGATTTCTAATGGTAGAATCTGTCTCTTTCTCTCCAGCAAAGAAATTGTAAAAGACCTGACCGAAAATCATAAAGACGTCCTAGTTGAAAACCAGCTTTTGGCAATGCGACCACTAATTAGCCTATTGAAAAGAGTCATTATCTCAAATGTTGCATCAGTGATCCCCCATGAGATAATTGAAGAAGAACTCCAGAAAAAGGAAACTAAGCTATCTTCCAAAATAACCTTCTTAAGAGCAGGAATTGCTGAAGAAGGATTCTTCCACGTCCTCAGTTTCCGTCGACAAATTTATATCCAACCTGAAGAAGTAAACCGATTACCTGAATCAATGCTTATTTAGTACAAAGACACCGCTTATCTAATCTTTCTCTCCTCGGAAAGTACCACCTGCTTTATTTGTAAACAAGCCGGACACCTCGCTAAACACGGCGTATCCGACAATAAAAGCAATCAACAATCCCATGATATAGATTCCTACCAAAACAATACCGAAAATCAACCTAATCCATTGATTGAAGTATCTAACTCGGAACTTCCTAATCTAAATCCGAGCCAAAACGCAACCAAATGTGCTTTTTCTTCATCCAGCATACAGACGACACTCCCACTGATACTTCTACCCTCCTATCACGCGAAACGACAGATAACCCTCCCCGATCGAACCAATCGAAATAATACTCCAAACTATTTAAACGAACTATCAACTCAAATGCCGCCTGTCCAAATTAACCAAATAATTATAATATTAATGGTGGTGAATGACATACTTCAGACACAAAAAAGAATTCGTTGTTGGATCCTTTATTCCTTCATATTTAAAGGTGTTGACGTTTGGAAAACTAACGTTTTCCTCATCAGAACATTAAAATTTGTCACGTGGCGAAGTTTAACCACATCTTAGATTTTTAGGTTCCTGTTTCTCATCTTCCATCTCTCTATAAATTTTATGAAATAAATTTGGTTTTAATTAAATATTACTTGAGTAAAAAAGTGAGGTTAAACATGGTAATTGTTATATTTACCTTTTAACTCTTCCTTTTCTGTTAAACTACCATATAATTAATATTGCTTTTTTTAAATTGATTTGAACATTGAAAAATTAAAATTGTATAGTTAATAATTTTGTTAAAATTTTTGAATATAATTCAGAAGCAGAACTGCCGTTGTGCTCCATTTTTTCAAAGAGAAAAGGAGAAAAAGAGAAAGAGAAACTTTAACAGAGACAGAATTATCAATGCCGTATCATCCATTTATATCATAAGGTACTATAGTTTCTAAATAATTCTAATAACTGAATTAAAATTAAATGAACGAAATAGAAAATTGACAATTATTAACAATCCTTAAAATATTTTAAGATTTTACATACTGCTGTTGAGAATTAATTAAATGTAAGTAAAAATTTCAATAATGTAAGGAATTTAATTAAAAAATTCATCAATTCAAAATTTAAAAAATTAATTTCATCTCATTTTTATTTAAATTAGTTTCCAATTACAATTTTTATTAATTTTTTAAATCAAAGAATCCAGTATTATATTATATATTGGACTGTAATTATTAAGATCTGAAATTATATTTAAGCATTTATTACTATTTTTCTTAATAAAAAACGTTTCTGCTATTAGTCTTTTAAATTCGTTAGGTTCATGATGTAAAACTGTAACATTTTCCCAATCAATTAAGTGTCCAGTTTTAACCTGGTGTTTTGCTATGACTTTATGGTTTTTAGGATTTTGTCTAAAATTATCATGATGTTCTTTAATTCTGGTAGCAAGTAATCTACTAGTTTGACCAACATAACATTTTTCACAATTCAAACATTGAATTTTATATACTACACCAGTAAGTTGTAAATTATCTAATAAGTCTTTTCCTAATTTTATAAATTTATCAAGTTTTGTATCAATTCTGAAATTTGCTGTAATATTAAAATCATTTAAAATCCTTTTAATTTCAAAAGATAACTTTTCATGAAAAGAAATTGATACTGTTGGTTTAAAATTTAAACTATTAGTATATAAAATCCAATGTTTGAATTGTGAAAAATGTTATGTTGGTCAAACCTAACGAATTTAAAAGACTAATAGCAGAAATGTTTTTTATTAAGAAAAATAGTAATAAATGCTTAAATATAATTTCAGATCTTAATAATTACAGTCCAATATATAATATAATACTGGATTCTTTGATTTAAAAAATTAATAAAAATTGTAATTGGTAATTAATTTAAATAAAAATGAGATAAAATTAATTTTTGAAATTTCGAATTGATGAATTTTTTAATTAGGGTAAGTCGAGGAGAGATGGATCACTTTTTTTGTTTTCCTTTATAAAACCAAGATGTTGCACACAAAAAAAATTCCACTCGATATAAGTTCTAGTTTCAGTCCTTGTGAAGAGAACCATGCAAATAGAAATTTTTTTTATCAATATTTCATACTGTGAAAGACGTTAAAAAAAAAAAATTCGAGGAGAGATGGATCTTTAGAGGAGAGATGGATCGGGAATAAAAAATTATTGTTGCCATCATATTTAATACAAATATTGACTAAGAATCATAATTTTGTTTATTTTAAAGTGTTTTGAAGAGAATACAAAGGGAAAGTAAGGTGACAGTCAGAAAGTAAATAAAGTACAATCACAATGAAACTTTCGACTTCTTGCCACATTTTTTCATCTTCTGCTTTTCCACGGCTTCTTTTTTTTTGGCAATTTTTTCCTGAAGATTTTTTTGGTTTTCCTTTGAAGTCAGAATTTTGGCTCCCCCCCTCGATCGACGAGTGGCAGTTTTGAGCCCTTGCAGTAGTGGAATTGGTTGAATCTTACGAAGAAGCAACGTCGGTGATTTTGAGATGGTTTCAAGGTTTGTTTTCTTTGAATAGCTTTCAAACGGGTTGTCAGTGGAGTTTCTTCATCGGGATCCGGGTATCTTCCACCTCCATTGCATCCGACACAGCGAGAAAATAGTCAGGAGGTGCATGTCTATTAAATGGGTAAATTCCAGTAGTAGAAAAACCTCCAGTCCCATTTCCAACAGTGGCCGATTTATTCCAAGCAATGTTGAGCAATCGTCCAAATTGATATCGAGTTAATCTTTTTCCGACGTTTTGCTGAACCCAAGAATTTGCAGCAACTTTAAAGTGAGCTTTGAGTGGAGCGAAAAATGATCTGTCAAGAGGCTGAAGTGCTTGAGTCGTGTGAGGAGGCAAACAGATCAGAGAGACATCGTTATCTTCAGATGACTGGAGAAGTTCAATCGGCATGCGGTCTTCAAATTTTGGCTTTTTATTTTTTCCTTTTAAAATAACCGTGGGTGGCAAGCACCTGCCCTCAGCCGTGCAGCAAGCTAAGAATGTCACTGTTTCTCCTTTCTCACCAGTTGTGATTTGATTGACAGCCTTCGCCCCTTTGTCTGCGATTACATTTCCGGTGCTGTTAATAAGTTGAAGACCTGATTCGTCGCAGTTTGCGATGTTTTGTGGTTTTTGTTGAAGCTTATAAGTGATGATTTCGTTTTCCAAGAGATCGTAGATTTGGCTAACCGCTTTTCTTGATAACCCTTTAGCTCTGGCTGCAGATAATCCTTCTGATTTCCGAATCGAAAGATCTGGGTTCCGACGAAGAAAAGAACTGAGCCAGGGGTAACCTGCCATTTTTGTTTCATTGTTGAATCGATGTTCAATATTCAACTTTTCTGCGAACGCGTAGGCCAACTGACGGGCTCTAGTTCGGTCGAGAGGAAATCCGACGTGACACATTTTTTTCAGGTATTGCCCTAACTTTTTTTCATTTTCTTCTCCAAGACAGCCTATAGAACAAAAGGTAGGTTAGGTATAGGTATAGGTATATTGTTTATTCTGTAATTTTACAAAAAATATGTTTTCTAAAATCTCAATCACCTCCTGGTCCGTGAGAATCATTTTCTTCTTTTGATGTTTTTAGTCGACGATGAAGAGTTCCAAAAGGGACCTGGTATTCCTTGACAGCTTCTCGAATGCTCATTTTCTTATATCGCACCTTTTCAATCGCTTCAGCCATATTAGCTCTGTCCCATGATCCACGAGATGATGTGGGTTTCCGCTTATATACGTTTGGCATTTTGAGCTACAAGCACACAATTTTATTAAACACTGCAGAAAACATTTTTAGTTCGGGCCCTAAACATAACCTACACATAACCTTCAAAATTGTCACTCTAAATGACGGCAATAAGTCGCTTAGTAATAATAAACAAAGTATAATAAGGTTTGTTAGTGATCCATCTCTCCTCGAAAAATATGATCCGTCTTTCCTCGAATGCCAAAAAAAAGTAGTGTGTTTGAAAGATTGAGACAAAATTTTCAATAATTATCGGCGATGCCATCTTACCTTGCAGAAAGAGCCCACAAATCGCTCCACGTATAGCTTTTTGCAGAAATCACAATAACTACACGATAAACGAATTGTTTTTAACGCACAATAAAAATTTCCGTTGATTTTTCGAGCAGGTCAAAGAAAGAATGTGCTGTAGCTGCGTAACGAAACTTCGCAATGACGCGATATCTGGAACTTTTTGTCTTTGTATCATGACACACATACTCGCAAAAAATCAGCTCAGTCGACAAGACAGGCTCGAAATGCCGAGAAGTGATCCATCTCTCCTCTAGATCCATCTCTCCTCGACTTACCCTAAATTCTTTACATTATTGTAATTTTTACTTACATTTAATTAATTATCAACAGCTGTATGTAAAATCTCAAAATATTGTAAGGATTGCTAATAGTTGTCAATTTTCTAATTCTTTCATTTGATTTTAATTTAGTTATTAGAATTATTTAGAAACTATAGTACCTTATGATATAAATGGATGATACGGCATTGATAATTCTGTCTCTGTTAAGGTTTCTCTTTCTCTTTTTCTCCTTTTCTCTTTGAAAAAATGGAGCACAACGGCAGTTCTGCTTCTGAATTATATTCAACAATTTTAACAAAATTATTAACTATACAATTTTAATTTTACAATGTTCAAATCAATTTAAAAAAAGCAATATTAATTATATGGTAGTTTAACAGAAAAAGAAGAGTTAGAAGGTAAATATAACAATTACAATTTTTAACCTCACTTTTTTACTCAAGTATATATTATAATATTTAATTAAAACCAAATTTATAGAGAGATGGAAGATGAGAAACAGGAACCTAAAAATCTAAGATGTGGTTAAACTTCGCTACTTGACAAATTTTAATGTTCTGATGAGGAAAACGTTAGTTTTCCAAACGTCAACACCTTTACATATGAAGGAATAAAGGATCCAACAACGAATTCTTTTTTGTGTCTGAAGTATGTCATTCACCACCATTAATATTATATTTATTTATAAATTTATATCACTCAGAAAAACAACATCGCTTTAACATCTTTTCTAATCTAATTAACCAAATATGTTATTACTTCTGACAAGGGCTACAGCATTGTTGTTCACCATTTTTTAGTAGAACTCATGGTTCTCGTTTTAAGGCCGTAGCTACGTGTATCGAAATTTCGGTACGAATAATCGAATTTTTGCAGTTCGACGAAAACGAATTTTTGCTTTTAAAAAGACCTAAAAAATTGCTTTTAACTATTGTTATACAGTAGTATTAATTCAGAAATAAGGGATATGCGTCGACAGCTCTGATTGCAGTCAAACTATGCTTGCGTACTAGTACTAGTACTAGGTTATTGATAATTGTAATTGAAATTAGAACATTAGCACGTAAAACTCAAGTAATAAGACTAATAAGTAAGATTCAATGCTTGTTACGAGCAAGCATAAGTAGGAGCTATTTCTGTTTAAAATCCATACACATACATAACAAATACATTCATTGCTTTCTTAGTTTTATATATTTTCATATTGTCTGTGGTTAGACTTAATTAAAAAAAAGATAACCTGTCTGGTGGGATCGAAACCATCAGAGCCTCGGTAAAAGTATATAGAAAAATTTCCAGAAATACCTGCTCAGGGATCGAACCCCGGTCTTCCAACGTGAAATCCAAGGGCCTAACCGCCTGAACCACCGAGGATCTATTCATTATTATTATTTTTTTTCATTCTCTTATCATTATACATATTACTTATTATATCTTATTATTTATTATATATATATATTAATATATTTTATTCATTTATTATTTACTGTAAAAAATGAAGAAGTTAATTTTTCACTCAGTCTTAAGATGGTTACAGCCAGTATGTCCAAGGCATTTTTTTTATAGTTGATTTTGAATAATTTACACGGAGTTGTCCCCGTATATATCATCAGTCACGGATGCATTTTTTGGATGTAATCAAGCGATCTGATAAAAGAGATATGCGTAATTTTATATATTGGACGAAGCCTGGTTTCTTGCCCCACCGTTTACGGACAGGGTTACACCCAAGTGCATTGTAGGGGTCCTACAGCTTCAGGTGGAATCCGAACCACCAGAACCTCGGTAAAAGTACATAGAAAAATTGTCAGATGTACCAGCTCAGGGATCAAATCGCAGACCTCTAAGGTGAAGTCCGAGCGCCTAACAGCCTGAGTTAGAGAGGCTCTGTTTTAATCCGGTTGTCCAACGCACGCGGAAATTTCGTACATCCAAAGGCATGATGCTGCACTGAAAGTGTTCTCAGGTGCACGAGACTTTTGCCGGATCGTCGTATTGAGTCCATCACTGACTGTAACCACCTATCACACGGTCGTGAGACATGGTCGCAGCTAAAACGTTACTGCGATTTCGCCGGGAGCGAGTGCAATTTTCTGGAATTTCACCAATTGTTTTCCTAATGACAAACTTTCAACTTTATATATAATTTAAAAAAAGGCTGAACAACCACCGCAGGGTGCTACTGGGAGCAACTGCCATCTATGAAAATGACACCGGCTCCCAGTAGAACCGCGGTAAATCACACCTATGGTGACGTTCACGACCGTGAGATGGGTGGCCACAGGACACAACGAAATCACAACTTTGGCACGCGGATATGGCTTTAAAATTACGAACCAGTGATAGTTTTGCACCTTCCATAGCACGGATCACAAGGACAATTACTTCAACTATATAATATAATATAAATAATATAATATAAATGACTATATATATATATATATACATCAAATCAGTTTATTTATGGATTCTCATTTTTATTATACTTGTTTGGCGACGATACTGTAAATGTTGTCTACTTTCCTTGATTTAATATTACATTTAACGATATCAACTCCTTAGTTTTTGAACACAAATCTCATAATTCTTTGAACCAATATCAACGTTAATTGGCTTCGTTAATATTTCACTGCCTGATTTAATTATTAATTTTCTTCAATGATTTCATAGTTTTGGTTTAGATAAAACATTTTTTTGCATTCAAGAAATGTTTTACAGGACGCATTCAGTAAGAATATTTCTTCGAATCAAACTGCCTCATTTCTGAGTCCAAAAACTATCGTCTTGGGATAAGATTACGCCGGCTTGAAATCACCCTGCTCAGACCAAAGAAGTCAGGCTTCCTTGTCTTGAAGTCGAACTCAAGACCAATTAAAGTCGAAATCAAGTCGAAGCATTTTTATTCGAGTTTCTCCTACCTTACTGAATTTAAGAACAAAAACAATAAAAGCCTAAGTTTTCATCATAACTTCAAATTTCAGCATAGGAAAAGAAGGTAATAATGCAAATTAACTTAAACGAGATATTGGAAAATATAATTAAACATTTGATAGTTTTTTCAATTTGTATATCAAAAAATATTATCTCAGAATTTCTGGATATTGTTGTTAAAACAATTAAAAGCATCTATAAAAGATTCCGAACAATATTAAAGGTGAGCACACGTACCAAAAATTTAATAGTATCTTAATTACTATTTTTAATTTCATATCATTGTATTTAGCTGCTAGCGAAATGAAACTACAACTGTCATCGAGAAAATGAGCAGCGGAAAGCATAATAATTGTCAATCAATGAATTTATTATTCATTATTTCTTTATTTAAGGAGTTGGCCTCACTAGAATACAGCAAAACAAACTAATATCTACAATTAGTTTTAGAAGCTGAGACTTTCTGAGTGTACTAATTGAAAACAAAAATTGAAGAAAGTAATGCGTAGAACCTTAATGTGCAAGTTCAAATGTTTCAACATACATATGCCACCAAAGAAAGAGGTTTTCACCAACCTATTGATCCTTTGAAGGAAATAATGATAATTGATAAATGCTTTATTAATTTCAATTACTAATCAATAAGGGAACTTTTGTTGTTGATTGCTGTCAACACATAACGTTGACACTTTTATAGAAAAAATTTAAATTATATTTTTTTTAGAAAAGACATTTTTTTACCAGCGCGTGACGTTTTTCAGGGACGTGCTGCAATACTTTCAAACGGACTTGTATAAATACGCTATACATATAGTTGAAGGCGACGTAGTCTATGTACAAGTTTTACAATGTGGCATTCTCACTGTTTTAATACTACACATTCACCTTCTTTAATTAAAATTGTCTATATATCATTTTCACTATTTTTAAAAAGATCTTACAATGATTATACACAGCCCAAAATTAATGATCATATTTTCACAAAGCAATAATAATTTTCTACTATCGAATTAGTAAATATCTCGACTGAAGGAATTTGTCATTTTCTACTGATCTTCAGTGGATCACTTTGATCTCATTGAGTTCTTAGAATTTCACTAGTAGTAATTACTGTAATTCCACTAATTTAGATTCAGGTGGTACATGAATAAAATACTTTAATTTGAGGACATATACTTTGAACCTTTTACTTGTCAATAAAAACGCGAATCATCCAATTTGCGTAGAAACAAAATTCGAAATTTTACTCTATAAGCAAAAGAAACTTATAAATGATATTCTTAAACTGGACATACGAAAAATACTGTTTACAAATAAATATTAGTGATTCTAAAAAATTATATTATGTAGAAGAAAACGATCTATAGGATCGCGGTTTTCCTTAAGAACATTTGAATTTTGGTGGACAAAAACTTGAAAATTCACATAAAATTTGGAAAGAAAATTGAGAATTTGGTGATTTATACAAGAAATGTTGTGCCAATATTTCGATATGCTTAGAAGCAGTGTTTGATTATTGTTTTCTTATTTTTCCTTCAGCTGGAAACTTTTCGGAATTTCACGTTGGATTTTTTTTAAAATTTTTATAAGAATTAAAATGTAAGAAAATAACCCCAGTGAATTTAAAAAAAGTGGAACTGAAAGTGAAAAATTTACAAAATCGTCCCCAGCTTTTTTCTTCGACATCACTCGGGATTTGCGAATTAGCAACTTCACATTGAATAAATTTTAATTTTTTAATCCTTCATAACGGCTGACTGTCATGAAGAGCTTCCCTGGCGCTCAAGCTATTAAGCCTATTGTGCCACACATTTATTTATTCACTCTCAGCAGTCGAATCCAGACCTCTTGACGAAGCCCAGTATGTCGACCACTGATCGCGTTGCAATTTCCTCTGTTTCCATAAAATGGGCCCCGAGGGTCTGTTGCCTGAGCCTAGCTAATGCCGGGCACTAGCATAATACATGCAGGGATCTTTCGTCATCCCTGTCGCATTTTCTGCACTCTGTCGTGGGGTTATACCCCATTTTGTGCAGATGATAGTTCAAGTGGTTTTGCCCTGTTAGGGACCGTATCACTGTCCTTATATCTTTCTTGGGTGAACCCCGGATTTCCCTAGTTCTGCCCATCCTACAGGTATACCCCAGGATGGATTTCGCCTGACGGCAACCCTGGGTTTGTTCCCAGCATTCCCGATGTTTTTTTTAGGATCTAGCTTTTAATGGCCATTCCAACACAGCAAGACGCTATTCCCAGTACCGGTTCAGGTCCTATGTATTCGCTCGCTGCACCGTGTTTCGCCAACTGGTCCGCCTTTTCGTTGCGCTTGATCCCTGTGTGACCAAGGACTCATCTGAGAGCCACTTTGTTCTTTTCTGCAAGTTGGTTGAATGCCTTTTTTCATTCCCAAACCAGTTCTGATGTTATTTCTGGTTTCCCTATTGCAGTTAGTGTCGCTTGGCTGTCCGAGCAGATCGTAATCTGTTTGCCAGCAGCGTTTTGCTCTGAGTATTTCAGCACAGCGAAGGACGGCCAGGACCTCCGCTTGAAAGACAGTAGCGTGTCGCCCAAGTGTGATCCCTATCCCTTTCCCTCTTTTGCTGTCATAAATTCCTGCTCCTGACCCTCCCTTTCCCCTGGAGCCATCTGTATACCAAATTTTCCCCTGGAGAAGTGGGTTATCATTTGATTTCCACAGATCCCTGTTTGGGATGCAGACGCGGAAAGCTTTGGCGAAGTTGAAGCTTTTTGTTATTTTATCTTGCCTCATCTGTAGAATCGGCAGTGCGCTGATATCACTCGGGAGTCTAGTGTGTCTAGTCTTCGGAGACCATCTATTTGCTCTTGCCAGGCGGCCCATCGCGTGTGCCGCTCTAGCGGTTATCGCAACATGTAGGGGTTCCTCACAGTGTATGAATCTCATCGCCGCTTTGGGCGCAGTCCTCATTATTCCAGTCAAACCCCTAAATGCTAGCGTTTGTAATCTTTGCAGCCTGTCCTGCATTGTTTTCAGTTCTACCCGTGGCCACCAGACCACGGCCGTATGTAGGAGCCTGGGTTTTAAGACACCAGAGTAGAGCCATGCAAGCATTTTAGGCCCTAGCCCCCAAGTCAACCCAAAGGCTCTCCTGCACATCCAAAAAGTCATGAAAAATTTCCTGGATTGGGTCTCCAGGTGCTTTGCCAAGTTCAGCTTGCCATCTAGGATTACTCCCAGATATTTAACTGAGTCTGAAAACGTCAGCTTCCTACCACAGAATACAGGAGCGTCAACTTTCGGAACTTTATGATTTCTCTTGAAAATGACCAGATTGGTCATTTCCGGATTTACCGAGAACCCTGAGCTATCGCACTAGAGCGCTACGATGCACAGCGCCGACCTTATAAGACCCATCAGCGTTTCCAGATGAGCCCCCCTGACTAGGATTACAAAGTCATCCGCATATCCCTGAGTATAGTACCCCTCTTTATTTGGCCTTCGAAGAAGGCCGTCCACTACAATGCACCACAGGAGGGACGACAGGACACCCCCCTGTGGGCAACCCCGCGGAGCTATCCCCCTTACTAGGCCTTCACTCCATCTGGTTTCGAGTCTCCTTCGGTGCAGCATGCTTCCTATCCAGCATACTAGCTGGTCCGGCACGCCACATCTCAAAGCCTCTCGACAGATGACTTCTAGAGGAGTATTGCTGAAAGCACCCTCTATATCTAAGAAAGCGCCCACAGCATACCCCTTTTGTTCCAACTGCTGCTCTAATTTTGCCACAACAGCATGAAGCGCAGTTCCTACCGAGCAGCCTGCCTGGAAAGCATGCTGCCCTCTATTCAGCGGGAAGGCCAAAAGCAGCTTATCCCTAATGTATCTCTCGATCAGCTTCTCCAGCGTCTTCAAGATAAAAGACGTTAGGCTGATTGCTCGGAAATCTTTGGCAGCAGTGTAACTCTCCCTCCCAGGTTTGGGTATGAAGGCCACTCTGCCATCCTTCCATGCCGATGGCACGTGTTTAAGGGCTATACTTACCTTAAATAATTTTTTCAGAGGAGGGACGACTACATTCATGCCTTTTTGTGAAAGCGCTGGATAAATTCCATCCGCCCCTAGTGATTTAGAGGGACAGAAGGACCCTACAGCCCATTCCACCTTTTTGTAATTAACGACCTTAGCGGCAAAATTCCAGTCGGCCCTTTGCACACCTTGGCCCCGGCCTTCCTCCTCTTGGACGGTTCGGCAAACTCACCATTATCGAGCCTTAGGAGCCCGAGGCGAGCTTCCGGATTTTTCGCCAGGATCTTGTGGAGCCTCGCTGTTTCCGGAATGTGTTTCGATTCCTCGCAGAAGCCCCTCCAATCCTCCTGCTTATACTTCCTTATGTTTTTATTGTATTCACACTGGGTCGTCTTGTAGATGTGCCAGTCCGAAGGCAATTTAGTTCTATTTGCCCTATTTTACAACATTCTCGTCTTTTTGTGGAGTTTCTCCAGATGTTTACCTAGGGTTAATCGAAACACGATGTGTTTGTGGTCCGGAAGAGACTCCTCATCAGAGACTCTCCAATCCACTACACTGCTCCTCAGTGCACCTGAACATAGAGTCAAATCGAGAACCTCACTCCTGTTTTTAGTCTGGAATGTGGGAGTATCACCCCGATTCAGAATCTCCAGCTCTGTGCCCGCTAGGTATTCAATTAAATCTCTACCTCTGTCATTGATGTTTGTGTTTCCCCATACCGTGTGGTGAGAGTTTGCATCACATCCCAACAGCAGAGGGATCTTGTTCTCTTGACAATACCGAATTGGAGCCTCCACCTCTCTGGGAGGCGGGGGTTCCTCGGCGTCGCCAGGGAAATAAGCCGAGGCGATAAATACCTCTAGTCTTTCTCCGTTACTGCCCCTGAGTTTCACCTTAATAACGCTGAGGTCTCTAGAGCAGAATTTAGGCACCAAGATCGCATCCATACCCTTGACAGCTATGCATGCCCTTGGCGTTTTTTCGCGTGGCCCCTTATATATGGAGCCACATCCTGACAAGCCACAAATCCTTTCCCTATATAACCAGGGTTCTTGGATGAGGGCGAGCCCTGTCTGCACCACAGACATGCGTCTGGCTAAAACCGCCAAGGCGCCTTTGCTGTGGTGCAAATTAATTTGCGTAATGGAGATTCCCGACTCAGTCATTGAAAGGTTAGTTCCGGGCACCTCCGGACGCTTCGGGGAAACCTGCGGATCCCAGTTCGGTCACTCGAAAGGTAACCCTACTCGCCCCTAGATAGGGACGATAATCTAGAGCCGCAAGGGCTCTGATTGAAGATTCGGGAAGACCAACGACTAGAATCCAGCCTCTCTCCTTCGGCCTGGATCCCTGCCTGTTGGAAAACACCTTCCACGAATTAGTTCGTAGAAGACGGGTTCTGAAAACTCAGGCGCCCCAGAACGGTCGCCGGACTCTCGGGGTTGCCAGGAATCAGTACGGTCGCTCTGCAGTACTTTTGCAGACACTCCGTCCAATTGACTTTCAAGTTCAGACCTTTTCGTAGCCTGAACATTGGGGTTTTCTCCACTATCCAGTCTCGCGACCAGATATCCGCGGCCTCCACAAGGATGTCCCAGGACCTAATGAAGATGTCGTTGAATCTGGGGGCGCGTCCTTCGCGAGGTAACGCGTCAATCCCTTTTGAGATTACATCCCTCAACCTGTCAAAATCCTCGAGAGTGAGACAGTCATCAGGATGACCCGACGCAACGACAACTCTCACCAGGGCGTTGTTGGCCATCTGCGCGAAAGTAAGGCCCTGTGTTACCAGAGCCTTCTGTCGTTTCAACTCCCTGTCTGGGGGAGTTTCTCCGAACCCCTTCTCCCTCTTGCCTATAGAATAAGCCTGAGGAGTTGCTTCGGGTAAAGTTTGCGCAGCCACTGCCCCCTGTGAGGAGCCTTGGCTGCTGTTTGCGAGCGGCGCATTACGGGCTTTCCTTTTTTGTGCTCCGCTACGGTGCCTCTTTCTTGCGGAGAGTTCCGTTAGCTGCACTTCCACGGCTTCGACATAATTGTCTCCACCATCTTCACTATTTCGGACCGCCTCTGGAGGGTTGCCCCCTACGGAGCCCCAGTCTTTTGGCGGTTGATTGGATGATGGACCCGAAACGGATCCATCATCGTTTATGTTTTTTTTTTAAATTTGTTGGAAACATTTATGTCCCAAGAGAAGCTAGGGAAATAAGAAACACCCCCCACAGAGCCCCGATTACAGGGGGCGGGTCTAAATACTATGGGATCCGACCTGGTGTCCCAAAGTCTCCGTTAAGACACCTCTTTTGAAACCCCCGCCTGACCACCTCTACTGAGGGGGGCAGGTCGGGGCGTTCAAGGATTTGTTGACCCTGGTGCCATTGAGCCCTCGACACGGGGATCACATCTTAGCTTGGGAGCATGAGAACTCGCGCTCTCGATATTCCAGTGGGCTTTGCCATTACCCCCTGGAATTATCGCTCCTTGGCTTAAGTCTCACCGACCAGAGTCCGTCAGTTCCCCAGAGTAGCCACACCTCGCGATACGGCCCCTCAGGTTCACCTATTTCGGATCTGTGGTCAATGAGCCCCGTAAGCCCTCCCACCAGCTACAAGCTCCCGCGATCCCTAGGGAGGGAAAATATACTATAAAGTACTCAAGTTTTTTGGTCCTCTAGATAAACTATCTAAATATAACCATAACCGTCGAAATGTTGAAATCGAGGAACAAACTTTCAAAGCAAATAACTTTATTTTGATCAAAAGAAAGACTCTACAAAACTCTACAAAAATATCTCTTGACCTTTAAGATTTATTTTTTTCTCAACGATACAATTTTATGATGTGTTGACAAATCAAAAAGGACTTAATCTAACAATGTTAACAGCGTGTTGTTGGAAGAATAATTAAGTACGTTAGAAAAAATGAAAAGTATCGATAATTTGTTAAATACTGACTTTAAGGGCATGCTCTTCGGTGATCACGTGACCAAACCAGTCCTTGGT
>CAKNYM010052103.1:511124-526734 GCA_932195095.1 Andricus curvator
TCATGTGATCTCTACTTTACCGACGTTGAAAGTTTCTTTTTTTCTCCTCTAGAAATTGCTAAAAATGCTCCAAAAATAATGACAGGTTACGTGTGTGCTAATACTTATTTTCTGATTTGCAACGAATGTGCAAATGTTATTGTTTATATTGATTTTTTTGAATGTTTAGACGATTTAGTCCAAAATTTGTGTCAGTTATCAACATACGCGAATCAAAAAATCTGAAATGCATCAAACCAAACATTACCTGCAAAGTGCTCGACTCGAGTGGTAATATCCTATTTTATCAATTTATAAATAAAATTTCTTTGAAATTATAAACATATTGATGTATACAAACGTTCTTTAGTGCTTTTTATTTATTCGTTCAAATTCTAAACACGATATCTCAATCCGTGTGGACGTAGTGAGCACCAAAAAAAATGAAAATAATTTTACACATTCATTTTTTACATGGATAATTTTTTTCAAAATTATTACTGAAACTAAATATACAAACGCAATTCATTGTCTCATTTCCTATATTCCAAATTTTGAGAGCGATATATCATTGCGTTTGGACATGGTGAACACCAAAAAAAATTTCATAACCAAGGACTGGTTTGGTCACGTGGTCACCGAAGAGCATGCCCTTAAAGGAAAAGTTATAAAAAAAAGTTGTAAAATGTAGAAGTTGTTAAAACTGTTAAATTATTTTCTTTTTTTTATGACACCATAAAATTATATCACATTGAGATAAAAATCAATTACAAAGGATTCTATCATTTTTACGCAAAACTTCCAAGATTACCGCAAGTTCATGAAATATACTCATTAGGACATTAGGACGAATCTAGAAAAAAAAAACATTTTCATCGTACCTCAATCGAAAATTCGACTTTGGATGCCTGTGGAGCGGGTCGACAATCGAATTTTCAACCCTAGGGAAGAAAGTGACAGATCAATGTAAATGGCGGTGTGAAACACCAATCAATCTGTTTTAAAGCGCAAATATGAAAATCGGGCTTAAAAATAATGAAAAGCTATTTCTTTTAGAGAATATTGTGTTTATTTCTTCACATTCAATTTGAAGACTTCCCCCGGCAATTATAACTATTTCATTCGGATTTATCCTGCTTAATAGCTGTGAGAAGATCTGGAGACAAAAGTGCTACAGTCGGGCCAAAATTTAGACTTTTTTAAAATCCTCTTAATTATTGTTAGTCAAGTTCCAAAATATAAATAATTGAAAATGACCACTAAAAATCTGAGAAAAAACTCTTTTGAATTCAAAGAATATAAACTCAAAATTAATGCATTGGAAATTTTTTAATTCAAAATTCAGAATATTAACGTGTAACAATACTATCTAATTGATTGCTAATTTAAAGGTTTATATCATTTGAATACGTTTTATTCTGAGGACTTTAGACAGTTTTAAAATGAAATATTCAAAACTGTATACATTCTAAAACAGTGGGCTTCAAAATAAGGGCCTTGGCCTCCACTTGATTGATGAAGCAGAAATCGTAAGAAGTGTCTGTCCAATCGACCAGTTTATTTGGTGATTGTGAATTCTCTTTTGTTAAAACTCCTTTGGCTTAATGAAAACATTCTCATCACATATCTCGTGCTTCCCACTGGATGTTGTTCAAACTGCAAACTTTTCTACATTGACTTCAACTTTATTATATCAAATGTATATTGTGTTTATTTCTGTACCTCGATCTGTGACTACTATTATTATTGGGCTTAGAACTCGAAAATTTATAATTTGATTACCAATTGAATTCCAGGTGAATTTATATGAATTGTAACATAGTTAAAGAAATATGAATTGAAACAAAAAATCAGGTTCTTGACTCAAAAAAGAAAAAAATAATTATTTAACAAACAACTTAATTTATAAAAATCAGTGTAGCTAAAAATCAAACTTATATTACATTCTTAACAAAATTTTAATATTCGAAATACAAAAATTTTAATGTACTCTTTTTGAAGAAGCTTAAGGCAATTATAATTATTATTTGATATAGCATTATTTCAAGGGAGATAATTTCTTTTGTTATGACGTACACAAAAATTCTTAAAATATTTCGAGCAGTCAGTAGCGATGCTGAAAACAGAGAAAGCAAAATACTATCGGATTACAGTTAGTGAGAGACATGGGTCCTCACATGTTTTTATCCTAACTATAGAGAAAATTTGGGGCTAACTTATAGGACTAATTTATGTTGTGAGATAATATGCTCGGCGCACCTATCGGCATTTATTCTGAACTACTTAGAGCTGAAAGTGCAGAAACTTACAATCGAATGAAGTGTTCATTTGGAATGATCCATTTCTTTTTCATGAAATAAATAAACGTGTTTTCTAACAGAATTCATGAGAATTTCATTTAAATGATGATTTCTTTCAATGAAAAAGCAGAATATTTAATTTTGAAAGACATTTTTTAAATGGCGGCAGGATAATAATAACTGGAAAAAGACTACACCAAACTCGCGATTGACGTTCCCCCGGTTGACGAATTCGTAGAACTGCTGGCCCGCGCAGTGTCTCAGCGGATAATTCGATCAGCTGTCAGCGAGTCGATTGCAGTTGTGTTTTGGTTGTTTTACGATTTTTAAAAATTTCCAAGGAAAAGAGAGACAGCGTTTGTCGTTGAAAGAGAAATATGAGCCTGCAGGACAAGTGAAAATTATGAAAACCGAACGTCCGCAAACATTTAAAATACGTAAGCAGGAAAAAGATTATTTTCACGTGTAACGGTTTGCTGACATTGTAGTTTTTCTTTGAATTGAAATATTGTATGTATAAGATAACAATATGAACAAAATTGAAAAAATATTTTTTACTACGGGGAAAAATCCAACAGAAATGGTTCAGATAGCCCTGAAATTTTACGCTTGAAATCCCCCGATTGAGGATCAAGGCTAGTTGCATGCTACCCCGGACACTGTTCTCCCATCGGGGTTTTGGTGTATTTGCAGTTGGCCCCTTCCTCGTATTCTATCATCTTGTATTCAGATGCCTATGATGTCAAACGATCCTTATCCAGTTGCCACTCTCATGTCTTCAAATGTATAGAATAATTAAGTTAAAATAATCGTGCTAACTCTTAGCATTGAATAACTTTTTTTCAGTTCGATGACTAATTATTTATATATAGGGTTTTGGTAGAAGCACTAGTGTTTTAACTAAGCTTCAATCTCAATATTTTAGTTACGATAAGCAAAGTTATTAACGAATAAGCCTAAGTGCCCGTTAATACCCCAATCTCGCCTACGTATAAATCGATAGATCTGGGAAGTATTAATGAAAGTCCCGAGTAAGTTGAAACACATAGTAGTAAAGTTTATTATGTTTGAAATACAGTCGCGTGCTGAGGCACTTGTTATGTTTAACGTTCACTAAGTAAATTCTGCGTAGTTTAGGGCTAATTGTAGGGGCACAACATAAAAACATATATAAAATTTTCACTAGCGAATTCTGAATAGAGCCCACAAATTTTGGTCCAAAAAAATTTTCAAATTTATATCGAGGGGCTGAAAGTTTACACAACACTTTAACAAACGTTATAAATAATTAAGAGCGACAAAAAACGACATCTTATACCGCAATCGATAAGTGATGAAGGTCAACAAACCAATAGTTTATTATCAGCACCATCTGCTACATCCAAAAAATATCAGAATGGACACATACGCTTCTTAAAAAAATTATTATAGTTTTGATAATGAATACTAGAAATATTAATATTATTGAAGAAATCTGAAATACACAATAAAATAATTTTCAAGTTCACTAAATAATCTAAGAAAAAGCTATCCCATATAAGTTTTTCAAAAATTGGAACAAGTTTACAAATTAAAAGTAATTCACACTATGCCTCTACAAGACAGGAAGGCTATCGAATATAATTTTAGTCAAAACTTCAAATAAAATTGAAAATTGGAAAAAAATCATCAGAAAGCCTTCACAAGATCTTCATCGACACACTCTAAATAATAATGATATATTTGAACAGCCTAAACAAGCAACCTCTCATTCGAATTAGGAAGACTATCTGATATATAACTAGTTGAAGCTTCTAATAAAATTGAAAATTAAAAACAACTCATCACAATGCCTCCAGAAAACTTCTTTAAAGATACTCTGAATGACAAGTTATATAAAAAGACCATTGAAAACCGCCTTACTGAAATGAGGAATGCTATCTGACACAATTTATTTGAAACTTCTAAAAAAGTCACACATTGAAAACAAATAATCATAATGTCTTCAGAAGACTTCTCTTAAGGGAGCCTAAATGAAAATATATTTTAACAACCAGCGAAAGCAACCCCTTACTGAAATGACGAAGGCTGTTCGACATAATTTTAGTTCTAAGTTTAAATAAAATAAAAAACTAAATACAATTCGTCACGATGCCTTTAAAAAACACTGCTCAATAGACTCTTAATTAGAATATATTTTAAGATCCCCTAACAGCAAACCCTTACTGATGTTGGTAAGGCTATCTGATATGACTGTAGTTACAACTTTACATAAATTCAAATTGAAAACAAAACATGACAATTTCTTCTAAATACTTCCTTCTTCTTCCTACTTCTTTTTACGATTCTTAAAAGCAACTTCATACTGGAATTAGAAACGCTCTCTGATATAATTATATTTGAAGCTCCAAATAAAATGAAGAATTTTTTATCATAAAGCCTTCAGAAGACTTCTCTTAAGGCACCCTAAATGACAATATACTTGAACAACCCTTTGAAATAACCTTTTACTTCAATTAGGAAGGCTATCTGACATAATTGTATTTAAAGCTTTAAATAAAGTTGAAAAATGAAAGCAATTCATCACGTCTTCAAGATACGTCTCTTAAGACACCTTAAGGGACAAAGATCTTCTGAAGCCATTGTGATTATTTTTTTTTAATTTTAATTTTATTAGAAGATTCAACTAAAGTTATATCAGGTAGCCCTAATAATTTCAATAAGTTGTTACTTTCAGCGTTTTTAGAAATATCTTATTATTGAGGATATATTACGTGATTTCCAGTGGAGGCATTCTAATTGTTTTCAACTTTTCATTGTTCTTGAAGTTTTGAAAGTATTATATCAGAAAGCCTTCCCAATTTAAGTAAGGGGTTGCTTTTAGGGATTCTTTAAATATACTTTTGTTCAGAGGGTGTTGATGAATGCCTTCTAAAAGAAGTGCGGTGCATTTTTTTATTGTAAAATTTTATTTGAAGTTTCTATTAGAATTATATCAAATAGCCTTAGCTATTTCAGCATTCAACGGTTTTTTTGGAGATGTATGTTTTCTTCTGAGCGCTTCTTTTACGATTTAATAGGGTTTGACAATTAAATTTGTTGAAGTTAGGCACTTTTTTCTTTCCCCTGTAATAGTGGGGTTTTCTGACTTTCGCCTCTTTGTCTTTTCCACCAACTTCTTCTTCTTAAGTTGCTCATTTCCTGATTATTGTCGATGAGCACTTCTTCCGGATGGGCTTGTAAAAATGAAGTATAGATCTTGCCATTTGGGCTTGTTATATAAATGCGGCCGTAGAGTGACATATCATTATGGGGTTGTTTGACATCGTACTCTACGAAATTTTTAGCTATATAATGCATATCTTGTCCTAAACGCCACCAAGCTATTTTTGGAATAAAACTACGATTTTCGAACATATAACGGTGGTCCAGGGTAGAGAGCGGATTATATGAACAGAAGTTAGGGTTCCTTCTCGCAGTCGTTTTTATATAGACTTCAATTGACATTCGAGGAAAAACATTTGGGTTAGGATACATCCAACTGGGTATCCCGCGGGGATTAAGCGATCTTTCTCCTGTAACGAGTTTTCCTGTCAAAGTAGTTTCTTCTTTCATATCTACCAGAATCCAGTCTTCAGCAAGTTTTGGAAATTCATTTGCATCCAATTCTGTAAGAAAATAACGGATATTTATAGAGATAATTGTAAACTACAAACTCAGAATTTTAACAAATTCGAACAATCAATGGTAAACAAAGAACAGCAAATGTACTCACGAAATGAAAAAATATATATTTTTGGAATTAATTTTTCTATTGGTTTTAAAACTCTGAATTTAACGCCTACCTAATGTATACGATAGATCAACCGTTTCTCAAGATATACCTACTGTTCAACAACTTTTAGCTCCTAGGGGCTTATATGGTATAGTTATTGAATTATAATATTAATGCAGTGAAGGCCTTTTTCGGTTTTTTGATGTTTTGTTTAAATATTACCGACATGTTTCGACTCAGATCTTAGTCGAAACATGTCGGCAATATTTCAATAAAAACATCAAAAAAATGAAGAAGGCCTTCACTACATTAATATTCTAAGATACCGAAAAAATTAAAACACGTTATTGAATTATGTTTGAACACATAGTCTTGATAGTCGAAAGGCTATTCATTGGACAAGCGAATGCCACAAATCGCACTGATTTCCATCGATTGCTAATGAGTTTGGATCACTCATTTGTCACTTTTACGAATCTTTCAAATGGGATTTAAATAGTACTAATTCTGGTAGTTTTTATGAACATCTATTTTCAAGGATACTTGACTACTAGTTTGAGGATTCAACAAAGACACAGTTGTTTTATCTGAAATACTGATATGCTTTGTTTCACATTCTCGGTACAAATGTTAAATTTTTGTAGATTTTCACAAAAAACAAAAGGAAGAAATCAAACCAACTATATTTAAAAAATTTGAATATATGACTATGAGGGCTTTCTGTAAACTTTCTGTGAACTACTTTTTTCTCAGGTGAAGACACATCGCAATCATGCATAAAAAAATTTAACTGCGGGGAAGTTTCTTTATGTTGAAAACAATTGAACTTTCGACAGAGATAACGTTGGGTCAACATAAATCTGTCCTACTGGTATCCTTGTTCAAACCATGAATATTTCTCAGTCTACTCTGTCATATAAAAAATTTGTTAGAATAGCATATTCACTAGTATGACATAGAAACAGAAAATTCTTTGGCAAAAATATTTCTTCAGTTGATTTGAAGCTCTCTGCCAAACCATTAATAAATAAATTATGCCGTTTCATATAAAATATTCTGATTTATTCCAAAATGCCTACAATTTCTAAACAACTATCCAGAAATGTCTTCTTGTAAAGCACAGAAGCTTAAAAATGTATTAAAATTCTTATAAAGAAATAACTGGATGAAAATGGTTCCATAGAGATTGTCAGCATTTAGTAATTTTTTTCATTAAATTTAATGGATACTTTGCTATTTAAAAAGAAATTTTGCTAAAAAATTACATGCATCAGCTGTTTGTGTTGGTGCACTAACTATTTTTATAATGGAATTGAGCAAGAATTACCAGGGACTGACATCCATGCACTGGTATTTGTAGACATAATATCCATTCTTTCAACTTAATCAACACAACAGAAGGAGCGAAACAACATCAATTGTTTTGATTTCGGTTGCATTATTCATGCTAGATATTCAATATTTTGCCCTGCTTCAAAAAAGGACCTTCCTTGCATAAGAAGAGTTCAATACTGACTGACGAAAATCGCAAATTTCCCCCCAATGAATACTATTACTACCTGGTCCTTCTTACCTGAGGCTGAATCATGTCTTTCCACTTTTACATTCACTTTCACTTTTCAAATTTTCACCACCTGTCACGAAATATTTTTGTATGATAAAGAATCTGTACAAACTTTCACCGGAAAAAACTAAGAATTTGTCAGTTTCCCTGAAGAAAAAAATAATCAAAATACTTCTGAACTCAATATTTTCCAAAATAAATAATTAGTCAAGATAAACAAATATTTGCGGTCGAGAATTACCTCGTGTTTCTGATTCTGCAAAAATTTCTTGATCAGAACAATTTGAATTTTCAATTATTATATTTTTGTATCTAGCGTAGTTCTTCTGTAAAGTGTAATTTTCTATCTTCAATAACATTTTTCACGGTTAAAAAAAACTATGCCTTCTATCAAAAACTGGTATGAACCAAAGTGCATCTTTTTGAGGTTGACAGTTTTGCTTTTCAACATTTTTGTTTTCATCTTGCATAGCTCGGCAGGAAAATTGAATTTTAAATGTTTCGAAAAGCTGTTTTGCCAAAGATGGCTGGTCACAGATCTCTTTTAGGCCTTTAAAAAGCCTACACGATACTAGAGACATACACCTTCTTAGTCTTTATTTTAACTCAGACGGTCTCAAAACGTGTAGATTTGATGAAAAGAGACAACGTCAAACTGTACATAAAACTAATACTAATAAACTTAATATACATAATGAGAAGTTAAAAATTAAAAATGCTTTATTTACGGAGAAGAATAAAAAGAAAAAAAAAAGAAAAAATTGAATAATTACTACGTATAAACAAATATTTTCGATAAAGAATTACATCAAATTCCTTAGGCTGCCAACATTTCTTGATCAGTTCCTTTGTAAAATAAAATGAAAAAAAAAACAATCCAGATATTCCTAATGAAAATAAATACACATTTGCAAATTTCTTGAATGAAAATTAAATTCTATTCAAATAATACTTCATTTCACTTCAACAATTCGGTTATTTTAGAAAATCAAAATATTATTTGTAATGCAATTACCAATTGTTTGTTAGGTATGCATTAGCTCTCTAAAGGACAATTTTCAGAAATTTGTCTCGAAAAAAGCAATTATTTAGACTTAGAAATGTTAAACATAAATATTTGTTCATTACAATCTTCATGAAATAATAAAGCAGAACTAAATAGTATTGAATTATTTATATTATCAATATTTAAACGCCCACCACCTTCCGTCTCATTCCATCGCTGCGGTTCACAGTGGTTCAGGAATGGACTTTCGCGAAAAAATTCAGCTGCATCTCGCAATTCTCAACAGATTCACTTTTTTTAAATTACTAAGTAGAACCCACTTGCATTGTTTTCAATCCATTAAAAATCTAATACTTCGATTTCGACATTTTTTTGCTATCTTTATTAATATAATATTTTTCAAATAAATAAAATAAAAAATCAGCAACCTTATGTTTGTTAGGAATTTTATACTGAGTAATTTAAAAAAAAAACAAAAGATGAATCAGTTGAGAATTGCGACCTGCAGGTTCATCCTTTCGCGAAAATCCATTCCCAAAACAGTGTGCGGTTGCCACAGTGGACCGCGACGAATTTTGCTGATGCGCCTCCACTCAGTTAGTATAACTCAAAAATGCGTTTCAAAGTGCGTCACGTCAGCGTTCGCGTTTGCGTTCAAGCATGCAAGAACCTTAAAGGCCTAACATAAGTGGATAACTGAATCACGTTGCTTCACGTTGCGGCAGTGAACTCTCAAGCGAGAATCACACACGTGAACATAGCGAATAAGCACGATAGCGGGCTCGCGGCGACCAGCAGTGGGGCTCCGATGCTTGAAGCCGATCGGACCGTTCGGATTATTTCGTCTGATCGAATTTGAAACTATGGCTTTGAAACATTTTTTTCTATCGTATTGGGTAGACAGAGAGAGTATGATCGTTTAGAAACGAAAAGTATCACTTGTCATTGGAACATAATCGGATCATATCTGTCTACCTCATCTGACATGGGGAAAGAGAGGTCCGATCGACTTCAGGCATCGGAGTCCCACTGCAGCGTTTTGTAACCTCATTCTGTCAAGTGTTGACGTGAGATTTGTGAAAACTGTGTTTTTCGTTGACGGTTAAACTTATATTTATAAAAGTAAGTGATTTTATGTTCAATAACTTCTTCGTCTGTCTTTTGTTATGAAACATCATAATGCGTCATGCAAAATTGTTTGCTTTTCACTTGAAGTATTTTGCGAGGTGTTTCGCTTATGCATACATAGTTGCAAAATAGTGATGTGCTTTTGCGTGCTGCTGTCTTTGAATGGTTTAAGCTAGCGAGAGACAGAGGTAATCAAGTATCCGGACTGCTCATTCAAGAGAAGCCTCTCATTTTAAACGAGATGCTCAATTTCTCAACGGTCCGGACGTTTCAAGTACGTAAGCAGGAAAAACATTTATTTCAACGTGTAACAGTGAAATTCCTTTCTCATTTTCGTTATATATTTGGTTTACCCCTTTCTCTGTAATAAAAATGCAAAAAATTTAAAGAATATTTTTTACTGCGCAGGAAAATCCAACCGAAATGGTTCACACGGCCCTGGTGTTTACGTTTGTAGCATCTCAATTGGAGCTGAAGGTCAGAACCGAAACTGAGCTCAAATTGAAGTTCTACTGTAACGTTATTTTAAGAGTTTCAGGAGTGTTTGTGAATGATTATGGCAGATAATTAAAAAAGATACAAATAAATTTGTTGAATTTGATGAAAATTAAAAATGGTATATACTTTTCAAAATTTTCAAAAAATAGAAAAACTACTTTTTGCAACACCCACCTCTAAAGTTGACGCATGCGCAGTTTGAAGATAGCTTACTTTAGGCACTGGTGAAAAAGCTGCGCATGCGCACTTTCGAGATGAGGTACTTTAGACACTGGCATAGGTAACTTTAAACACTGGTGTTGGTATCTTCTTGAAATAAATCTAGATTTAACTTGAACAAATGTTTTAATGATTGAAGTTTTGTTTTTAGGGTTTCTTAGCCCCCCTGGCAAAAGAGCATAAACGTCAACATTTTTTTTTAATAATTTTTTTTCCAACAATTTTTTTCAACCAATTTTTTTGTTTTCAAATTTTTTTTCCAAAATTTGTTTGCACAACATTTTTTTTCAGAACCTTTTTTTTCAAACTTTTTTTTCAAAAGAATGTCTTTACTCCACTCTCTGCAATATAAAATTAGTATTTTTCGTTACCTCCCCCTAACAACTTTTTGAGACGGGCGTTGCAAAAAATGGCGTGTGATACACGTGCGCATAGGTGATTGGTAACTCGTGTGATTGCATCATTCGTCTGCGGCTCGAAGCACTCGTCTACGTTTTCGCACTCGCTTCGCTCGTGCGCCAACCACCGACTCATGCGTCGAG
This sequence comes from Andricus curvator, assembly GCA_932195095.1. Classification (NCBI taxonomy): domain Eukaryota; kingdom Metazoa; phylum Arthropoda; class Insecta; order Hymenoptera; family Cynipidae; genus Andricus; species Andricus curvator. The sequence continues at coordinate 522,115 of CAKNYM010052103.1, forward strand.
CCTCCGGCTTATGCTGCAAAATTCACACTTGCACACAATCATCTATTTTGCGCACTTGTATCACAAATAACTATTTTTGATAGATTGAGAAATTCAAATCCAGATTTTTCCTAGATGTTTAATATATGTGATCGTCGGCAAAGAGAGGGGCATAACGCGCTGTAGCAATTGAAAAAGCTGTTTAACACAGAAACTCCATAAGAGCGCCTCACTGCGCAGTTCAATAACAATTCGAATTTTTCAAATATAGGAATAATATTTTTTATTATAAAAACGCAAACAAAATACTATCTATAAGCACATATTTCGAAACTATTCTAATGTAAATTTTAGATTAGACCAAAATTCAAGAAGTTCGATCATTTTCAGAACTATGGAACTTCTTTAAAGAGATCTGTAAGTTTCAATTATGATTTTTAGTAGATTTCCACAAGATTTATAAATGACGATAATGCCCTTTTTTGATTGGAAACAAATTTTAAAAGTTCTAGATAATGAATAATCAAGTAGATAACCTGCATTGGGATATTTTCAAAACACTGTTAAATGATTTTAAATATATTTTTTCAAACTGACTAGAAATTTTTCTAAAGTTGAATTTAAACCGAATTTCAAATCTTGATAACTGTACGAGATTCGTTAAAAATAACATTTTTATGATTGACTACAACGCCTGATACAATATACAAATTTTCAAAAATTCCGACTAGAAATTATTCAAACATATTTTGTTTTCAAAATTCAATTAAAAATGTACCAAGTTATATATTTACCAATAAAATTAAGAACGATCGCCAAACCGAGAGCCAGAGTCCCAGGAAAGATCCTCATTTTCTTCTTTTGAACAGAGGATGTAGATATGTAGAGAATTTATTTGAGAGTGTAATTATACGAACTTTTATTATTCTACTAAATGTTTCAGTATATATACTAGTCGCTAACTCGTACACACTTCTAAATTATCACATTCTGAGATATTTGAATGTCATGAATCTCTTTTGTTCCCTTTCAGGGGGGGGGAGAACGTTTAAATTATAGAGATAGTAAAATGATTCAGAGTTGAATGTTGAAGGCTATAATATCCTATCAGTTTATCAGTTATTTATCACTTACGCCACGTGCTAAAAGTCGTTTAACCTTGCAATATAATTAAAGTCTCGGCAGAGATAACGTTGAATTGGCACAATTTTTCTGTGTATGAAATTATATACAGTTAATATTTGTTTACAATTGTTTCTATATTATGCGGCAGCGCTGCAACCGCTAAGCTTTCAACAAAAATCTGAAAATTGAATGTGTAAGGAAATTTGAAAATAGTTTATGTCATTTCCTTCGTTTAAATATCAACTTCAAATATATACGTTTCTAAATCTAAGTTAGGACTTTTAAACAGGGATGAAAAAATTATAACAATAAGTCCAGACAATCTGTAAAAGCTTACATCTATAAAAAGGAAGTGCAGCACAGTGGAGCTGGAAAATGAAGTGGGCGACTAGGAAAATTTAGAAAAAATTGTTGAATATTACAATATAGAAAAATTTATTATATATAATTTTTTATGATTTATTTATCTAGTTTTTAACTTGAAAAATTTCAATTTCACATACTCTGTTAATTGTACTGATAGTAAAATATGTTTAAAAAATTCTTATTTTGGTAAATTTAATATTTATTAAATTATAATAATAATATTTCATGGATGCAGTTTTTTTGAAAGTTATTTATTTCCCAATCCGTAGGAGATAACTTATATCCAATAGATCCTTTGTATTTAGATATATTGGTATTTGAATATTGTGAATTTAAAATTTGAATTGCTTATTCAGAAACTGTTGAATTTCAAACGTTTCGAAATTGTCTAATATTAACAATTCAAGATTGTTTGATTTAAAACGATATTGACCTAAAATTCTATACACACATTTTTTAACTTTAAAATTCTAATATTAGAAAATACCACTTTCTGTTATATTTTTTTCTCATAAAAAATCTTTTTCTTCGTTCAAAAAACTAAAACTTAAAAAATTGGATTATTATTTTTCTTTATGGAAATGAATGTTAAGCAATATGGCCGGTGTACTTTAACGTCATTGTGCTTCTGAATTCAAGCTTCCAAAACTGGTATCAGGTATCGGCACTATTGTCGGCTATCGTGCCAAAAAACTCACAAATGTTAACGATTTTTTTACATCTGAAAGTTTCCGTACACTTTGACTAAAATTGGTCCTCCACAAATATTGTATCATATATTGAAAACTGTTATTCAAACCCCTCACGAACTAAAGGCGTAACCGAAAATTATTTTTCCATTTTACTAGTCTTAAATCTATTTGAAAAATAAGATAACGCAGATAGAATAAAAACAGTCAGAGAAAGAAGTTTGATTAAATTTGGATAAATCTGTACATTAAGGAAATATTCTATGGTATATATTGAGGCGATCGACACATTGCAATTCGATATGTTTCCGCGTCTCAGAGTCGATGTTTCCTGAGTAATCATTCTGTTCAATTTAATCAGCAGAATTTTATTGGTGTGAAGAAATTTATGCTACTACTCGACCAATTATCAGAATCTGCGAGAGGTCGTGACTTATGTAACTTTCTTGTGAATCTGTGATTGCATAGCGTTTCTGGGCGAGTAGATTGCTATCGCCGGATAGAAAAAATATAATTTTCAGTATGAACACAAAGCGGGTTTCGGTATTTTTTGCTTACAGGGCAGCCGAAAGCCCCAGTTGTTCTTTTGATTTGACTTTTTTCATATATTAGATAATTTCGATTTCATATATCTCACATAAATGTATTAAATATTTTTGTGGAATCTTTATATAAGGGAATTCTAGCCTATTATGAATCGTCTGATTATTATTATCAATTTTATTGAACATTTTTGATAATATACTGATAGTTTATTTACATCAATCTTTAATAAATAGTATAATTCAAAGTTTACACTTTATAAGTAAGATTTCTAATACTCAGGTTTGCATGAATTAGAGCTAATTGAATAATATTTTAATGAATAAGAGCTTCTTATTATATGTACTAGATATTTAAGCTATTATATGTTCATTTTTTAACAAGTAGTTAAACTCATTCAACTCGTCTCAAGAATATTTCAACAAATCATGAAAATCGCTACAGCATATTTAAAGAAAAAATAGTTTCACATCTACTAACATTTGCGTTTAAATTTGGGGATCTGTTGGAAGCTATTTTTGTGTAGTTTCTGAAAATTGATTAATTTTCAGAAATGATTGAAAAAAATCGTGACAAGGAAGAATAGAGAGAGACTGACTGGCAACACGCTGCGTCCTGGGAATGATATGCTGCTGCCCAGGAAGAAGTCGCAAATCGAGCCAGAAGGCAAGTCGAAAGAGCACAGGCGACACCAGCGGTAGCCTTCACTGACGCAACGCGACGCCTGCAAAGGCACATAAGTGAATTGAATACCGGATGGGTGAGGACTTTCAGGCATAGTGGTGGCTGGAAAACCTTCTTGCTTCACCGAGAGTGGCCGCAACTATAGGCGGTTGGAAGGTGCTATAGCACTTTACAGGGAGTGATCGCCAGTACATTCAATTCTTCAAGGGGTCGAGATCGACAAAAAAGACGAACTGGCAGAGGAACAGTACCTGATGGTCAAGAAAGCGTTAATGAATGCCATGAAGGCCTGCGAGAAGCAAGGGTTTAACACCGTTCTCGATTAGGTCGACAGGGGTGTATGGGGACGGCCATGGAGCAGATCACGGGGACGTCTTTTCTCGTCCACCCGGAAACGGAATGAGTAGAGTCGGGGAATTGGAAGGCGCCAGGATGCTCAAGATATATAATGAATGCCTATTAGCGGGGATCTTCGCTAGAAAGTGGAAGATGCAGAGGCTAATTTTGCCGGATGAGAGGAAGGGTCCTACCATCATGACTTCATCATTCAGGCCGCTATGCATAATTAACAATGCAGAACCAATGCATGAGAAGATGCTGAGGACATTCAGGACGCTCTTGATTCCCGGTATGGGGTGTCGGCTGTAACGGGGAACCTTTACAAGGAGAAATGAAGAGGCAGGGTGGTCAGAAAAATCGAACCTAGTCCGGGGAATCGAATACTCAGCTGCCGGCTCGGGGCCTGATGAGCTACCACTGTGCTAACTACGGTCTGGTGATGAGTTACTTTCAGTCAGCCAATTACGTACTGCCCACCGCCACCTCTCTTAGAAGGAGAGGTCGCGAGATGTGCGTCGCCGATTCGACTGAGGCTTTACAGGGCGACATTGCATGCAAATGCATCAGGTGCATATTTTTTTCTTTGCCAGTGGCGAGTCGAGCGCTTGAGCATAAATACTCAAATCTTGATATCTTGGAAACTAAGACCCATTGGATAGAAAGACAAAATACGCACCTAATGGATTGTCATTTACTTTTACCCTATGAGAATCCAGTCCCAACGGCGACGCACATCTCGCGACCTCTCCTTGTTAGTCAGACTTCGTGTTGACAAGGGGGAAGATATGTGACATGGACCATGTACCACGTTACATAGCGTACACTGAAAAAGGTACAGGAGCCCTGTTTTACCACAGCGTAGCATGAGTGTGCTAAACGTGCACACGTCAGCACG
>CAKNYM010052106.1:0-29828 GCA_932195095.1 Andricus curvator
TCGATTGCTCTCGACCCAGGGAATCTTTCATATTCTTGCATCAACTTCGAATTACGTTGAAGAAAATGTTTACTATAAAAAACATTCTTTTCAAATATTATGCATTACCATAGCTTCCTCACTTTTCAATAAAATTTATTATTATTATAGGTCAATCGATTCATCTCGAATTGACAGATCTTTTCTGTTCTTGCATCAACTTTGGATTATGCTAATGAAAAAAGTTTTACTATGAAAAACCGATTTTTAAAATATTATTGCGTGCTAAAAAAAACCCAATTATTACTTTCAGAAATCCTTAAGTCATTTTCAAGATATTAGTGATGAAAATAAGCTCACCAAATTTCATCAATTTATCTGCAACCGTTTTCAAGTTAACGTGTTCACACGAAAAAGTGTGATATCCACACACACACACATCCACACACACACAAACACACACACACACACATCCGGACAATTGCTTAGAACATTGTATTAGACATTTTAAAATTGAGGAAGGTTCGATTAAATAAATTTTAAAATTTTGGTAAATTTCACCAATACAAAGCTTCCTCTATGAGGAAGCAAAAATGCTTATTCTTACGAGTGAATAATGATATGTTTATTTTTCAACTTCAAGGTACTTAAAAGAAAAAAACTAAGCTTTTCTCGCAAACAAAAAACAATAGAAAGAAAAATCCTACATTCACAAAAAGCTATATTTATTTTTGTCCTTCATTTTTTAAGGTCTAATGTTTTTTTTTTTGAGCAAGGCAGGCTACATTTATTGCTAGTTTGATATATTCTTAGAGAGCTCTTGATCCTATTATTTGTGGTAGGAGAATACATTTTTTTCAGGGTTTTGTAGCAATAGGCAGAAACTTCTATAGCTTCTGTCGGGTATTCGCGCGTTGTACTTTTCTCCCGGGAAGGGCCATTAGAGGAAGTATAGGGGAAGGAGGGAGAAGTGAGTGAAGAACGGAAGAGAAGGATAGGTTAATTACGGAAAGGAATAAATGAGGGGAATAGTTGATAAGAAGTGAAGGAGAGGTGAGTACAATAAGATATGATAGTGTAGGATAGGAGCGGATAGGATATGATTGGATAGGATTAAATATGATTAAGTCGGATGAGACAGGGCAGGATAGATTAGAAGAGGAGAGGAGTGAGAGTGATATGGGGAGAGGAGGGGCAATACGAGCAGTGAATCAGAGGAGGGGAGTAAGGAGAAGAAAGACAAGTAGTTAAGGGATCGGCCAGGGTAAGTGAAAGTTGTAGGAATGGGTAGTAGTAGAGATGGGAAGTTGTGAAGCGGAAGATATATCCGGCTGCAGAAGGAAGCAGAAGGTAAACAGGGATGGGGTCGAGGGGTGATGAAGTGCGAATTCGCTAGGGAAAAGTATTATAGGAGAATAGAGATGTAGAGGAAGTGGTAGAGGAAATATACAAAGAGAGTAATAAAAGTAGTAGACGGGAAGTAAGTAAGGAAAGGTAGGTAAGAGGAGGGGAGGAAGTAGGAGAGGGACTAAGAGGTGGTAGGGATGCGGAAAAAGTGGTAAGCAAGTAAAGAAAGGGCAGTAGGGTAGTGTAGATGAGGTAAGTAATGGGATAAGTAGAAGAGGACATGAAAGGAGAGAGAGAAAGGAGTGATAGGGAGAAGAAGAGATTTGCACAACTTAATTAATATCCTTATGTGCTACGAAGCTCTTTCTTGTATGTGGCATGCTGCCTACTTTGAAATATTTTTAGGTTTTCGTAGCCTCGGGCAGAAACCCTTACAGTTCCGGTCGGGTTTCCGTCCCTCCGTGGTACATCTTTCCGATGAGTGGATGTGATGATGGAATGAGAGGAGGGGAGTGAGGATATAAAAAGGCAGTTTCAAGGACCAGATAAGGAGGGGGAAATCAGTGGTGATAGGAAGTAGTAGGAATAGGAAGTTGTGAAACGGTGAAAAAGTAGGGGTACAAAGGGTAGCCGAGGTGAAGTAGGGATGGAGTGAAGGCGACGGGCAATAGATAGTAATGAAGGGGTTTGGGTGACAGGATGGGCGGGAAGTAGGAATAAGGCAACAGGGGGTAATGATGCGGAAGGAGTGGTAAGAAAATGTAGGGAGAGGTTTAGGCAAGGTGAGATGAAGTAAGTAAGGGGCGGATAAGTAGGAGAGGGGAAGTATGAGACAATAGAAGAAAAGAAGTAGGAGAGGAGACGTAGGAGAGGATAGTTGAGGGGGAAATTACGGGAGAGAAGGTGATAATAAAATAGGTTCAGATAGGATCGGATGGGACATGACAGGAGAGAGAGGGGAAGTGATAGCGGGCGGGAAAATTTGAACAACTTAATTAACGTCTTAACAGGTTACGAAACCTTTTTTTGCAGTTAGTTGGTCACTACTTTGACTAATTTTTATTTTTTTAAATGGGTTATCTGTTCATCCGATTTTTTTGTTCGTCGGTGGTCCCCTGGGTTTTCTAATGAACACTACCGGTCTCCTTCTCGAGGGCACGTCGCTGCTCACATTAACGCGAGATTTATACCGCGGAGTTCTGCGACGATATCACATTTACATTTTTGTCGCATCACTATAAACTGTGGCCCACCACCGCAGCTCTCGTTATGTGTGTGTAACGACGCCGTACCTATCCATTTCGAAAGCGACACCCAGCCACCCCGACAATATTTCATGATCGAGCGAGCTTTGTTTCGCGCTTTACGTTACGATCGTACGACATGATCGCGGCACCGGAAGCGATTTGCTCGAAATTTTGGACAAAAATATGCGCGCGCATATATTGCTCTTTTATGTTTTTTATGTGGAACTGTCGCGACTCCGATGATGGAAATTAGAATCGGCTTTTTGCGGCAAAATTTTGGCTGAAAACGAATAATTTATCGGAGACCAATGAGGAGGTTGGGAAACAATTCGAACATTTGTGGATTTTAATTTAACGGGCTTGCGGCTACATTTCATTCGTATCATTGACCTGAATAAAAATAAATGTCCTTCGCAAAATGATGCTTCAAATTTTATTTGGTTTTTAATTCAATAATGTATCATAATAATATCGTTTGCAGAGTTTCAGAAAAATTAAACTCTAATGGTAATGGAAGATTCCAGAACTAGGTATTGAACATTGAATTATTTTGTATTTAGAAAAATCAGCCAAATTAGCTGAAAATATTCAAAAACTCACAATAGTGTTATAGCGAAAGCTTATGCTTTCCCAAATGTCCACAAACCAAATTTAATTGGAGACTGATTGTTTTCACATTTGGTTCTCCTACTTACAATTTATCTAAATATATTTAAAAGATTTTGAAATCAGTTTCTATAAACACTAGTTCGTTTATAAAAAATATTTAGGAACTTAAAGATATTCTCAAAAATCATTAATGTATCTAAGACCCATTAAATTTAATTTAGTTTTAGAAAATGTTTAAAAAATATCTCTTGATAGATAAGAATTCACACCTATTTTTTATAAAAGATACATTGAATTCATACGTTAAATTCAATTTAAAAAATAAAATTTAAATCAACTAAAAAGAACATAGTACATAATAATAAATACAGGTAAAAATTTCATATTGCTAAAGATTTTCCAAAGATTTCACAAATATTACCAAATATTTCAAAAATATGTCAAATATTTCGCAAAGATTTCATAAAGATTTCACTAAGATTTCAAAAATTTCGTAAAGAATTCAGATAGATTTCAAAGATTGCACAAAGTTTTCAATAATTTTCCAAAAATTTTGAAGGTTTCGCACAGATTTTCGATAGATTTAAAAGATTTAAATAATTTTCTAGAGATCTTACAAGGAATTCGGATAGATTTAAAACATTCCACAAAGACTTCAATTATGACACAAAGATTTCCGTTAGATTCCATAGAGTGCACAAAGATTTCAATAATTTAAAAAAATATTATCAAATACTTTGAGAATATTTCAAATATTTTGTAATGATTTTTCAAGATTTCCAAAAGATTTCTCAAAGATTTCAACGACTTCCCGAAGATTTCAGAAATATTTCAAATATTTCGCAAAGATGTCAGATAGATTTCCAAGTTGCCCAAAGATTTCAATAATTTCGCAAATATTATCATCAAATGCTTCAAAAATATTTCAAATATTTCGTAATGATTTTCCAAGATTTCCGAAAGATTTCATAAAGGTTTCAATGACATCCCGAAGATTTAAAAAAGATTTCAAATATTTCACAAAAAATTCAGATAGATTTCAAAAAGTGCACAAGGGTTTCAATGATTTCCCAAAGATTTCACAAACATTATCAGATATTTCAAAAATATTTTTAATATTTCGCAAAGATTTTCACAGATTTCAGAAAGATTTTGCAAAGATTTTAATGATTTCCTAAATATTTCACAAAGAATTCGTAAAGATTTTAATAATTTCACAAATATTATCTGATATTTCCAAAAATATTTTTAATATTTCGCAAAAATTGCAAAAAGATTTTACGAAGATTTTAATGATTTCAATAATTTCACAAATATTGCCAAATATTTCAAGAATATTTCAAATATTCAAATATTTCGTAATAATTTCCCAAGATTTCCGAAAGATTTCACGCAGATTTAAACGAACTCTCGAAGACTTCAGAATGATTTCAAATATTTCGCAAAGATTTCAGATAGATTTCAAAGGTGCCAAAAGATTTCAATAATTTTGCAAATATTATCATCAAGTGCTTCAAAAATATTTAAAATATTTCGTAATGATTTTCCAAGATTTCCGAAAGATTTCATGAAGGTTTCAATGACATCCCGAAGATTTAAAAAGGATTTCAAATATTTCGCAAAGATTGGAGATAGATTTCCAAGGTGCGCAAAGATTTCAATCATTTCACAAATATTATTATCGAATACTTTTAAAATATTTCAAATATTAGGTCATGATTTTCCAAAATTTCCGGAAGATTTCACGAAGATTTCAATGATTTCCCAAAGACTTCCAAAATTTCACAAATATTTCGCAAAGATATTGGATAGATTTAAAAGATTTCACGAATATTTCAATTATTTTACAGAAAATTCAGATAGATTTCAAAGAGTGCACAAGGATTTCAATGATATTCCAAAGGTTTCACAAAGATTTCAATAATTTCACAAATATTATCAGATATTTCCAAAATATTTGAAATATTTTTGGAAGATTTTCACAGATTTCAGGCAGATTTTGCAAAGACTTTAATGATTTCCTGAAGATTTCAAAGATTTCGCAAAAATTCCAAATATTCCGCAAAGATTTCAGAAGGATTTTAAATATTTTGTAAAGAATTCATAAAGATTTTAATAATTTCACAAATATTATCTGATATTTAAAAAATATTTCTCAGAGATTTTAATGATTTCAATAATTTCACAAATATTACCAAGTATTTCAAAAAGATTTTAAATATTTCGCAAAGATTTACAAAGATATCAAAATTATTTCACAAACATTTCAATGATTTCCCAAAGACTTCCAAAATTTTACAAATATTTCGCAAAGATATTGGATAGGTTTAAAAGATTTCACGAATATTTCAATTATTTCACAAAAAATTCAGACAGATTTCGAAGAATGCACAAGGATTTCAATAATTTCCCAAAGATTTCACAAAGATTTCAATGATTTCACAAATATTATCAGATATTTCAAAAATATTTGAAATATTTCGCGAAGATCTTCATACATTCCAGAAAGATTTTGCAAAGATTTTAATGATTTCTTAAAAATTTCAAAGATTTCACAAAGATTTCAAATATTTCGATAATTTCCCAAAGATTTCAATGATTTCACAAATATTATCAGATATTTCAAAAATATGTTAGATATTTCGCGAAGATTTTCATAGATTTCATAAAGATTTTGCAAAGATTTCAATGATTTCTTGAAGATTTCAAAGATTTCACAAAGATTTCAAATATTTCGCAAAGATTTCAGAAAGATTTCAAATATTTCGCAAAGAATTCATAAAGATTTAAATAATTTCCCAGATATTTCACATAGATTTCAATGATTTCACAAATATTATCACATATTTCAAAAATATTTTAAATATTTCGCGAAGATTTTCATAGATTTCAGAAAGATTTTGCAAAGATTTAAATGATTTCTTAAAGATTACACAAAGATTTCAAATATTTCGCAAAGATTTCAAATATTTCGCAAAGAATTCATAAAGATTTCAATAATTTCACAAATATTATCTGATATTTTACAAATATTTCGCAAAGATTTACAAATATATCAGAAATATTTCACAAAGATTTCAATGATTTCCTAAAAATTTGAAACAATATTGTGCAAAGATTTCGGATAGATTTAAAAAGTTTCACAACGACTTCAATGATTTCAATAATTTCGCAAATACTACCAAATATTTTAAAATATTTCACAAAAAATTCAGATAGATTTCAAAGATTACACAAAGATTTCACAAGTATTTCAATGATTTTCCGAAGAGTTCATAAAGATTTTAAATATTTTGCAAATATCTTAGATAGGTTTCAAAGATTGCACAAGGATTTCAAATATTTTCCAAAGGTTTCAATGATTTCACACTTATTATCAGATATTTCAACAAATTTTTAAATATTTCGCAAAGATTTTCATAGATTTCAGAAAGTTTTTGCAAAGATTTAAATGATTTCTTAAAGATTTTAAAGATTTCACAAAGATTTCAAATATTTCGCAAAGATTTCACAAAGATTTCAAATATTTCGCAAAGAATTCATAAAGATTTCAATAATTTCACAAATATTATCTGATATTTTAAAAATATTTCGCAAAGATTTCACAAAGATTTCAAATATTTTGCAAAGAATCCATAAAGATTTCAATAATTTCCCAAAGATTTCAATGACTTCACAAACATTATCAGATATTTCAAAAATATTTTAGATATTTTGCGAAGATTTTCATAGATTTCAGAAAGATTTTGCAAAGATTTCAATGATTTCTTAAAGATTTCAAAGATTTCACAAAGATTTCAAATATTTCACGAAGATTTCACAAAGATTTCAAATATTTCGCAAAGAATTCATAGAGATTTCAATAATTTCAAAAAATATTATCAGATAGTATTTCAAAAATATTTTGAATATTTCGCAAAGATTTTCACAGATTTCAGAAAGATTTTGCAAAGAGTTTAATGATTTTGCAAGGATTTTAATTTCACAAAAATTGCAAATATCTCGCTAAGAATTCATAAAGATTTTAATAATTTCACATATATTATCTGATAATAAAAAAAATATTTTAAATATTTTGCAAACATTTCAAAAAGATTTTACAAACATTTTTATGATTTCAATATTTCAAAAATATTACCAAATATTTCGAAAATGTTTTAAGTATTTCACGAAGATTTACAGAGATATCAAAAATATTTCACAAAGATTTAAATAATTTCCTAAAGATTTCAATGATTTCACAATTATTATCAGATATTTCAACAAATTTTGAAATATTTTGCGAAGATTTTCATAGATTTCAGAAAGTTTTTGCAAAGATTTTAATGATTTCTTAAAGATTTCAAAGATTTCACAAAGATTTCAAATATTTCGCGAAGATTTCACAAAGATTTCAAATATTTCGCAAAGAAATCATAAAGATTTCGATAATTTCCCAAAGATTTCAATGATTTCACAAATATTATCACATATTTTTCAGAAAAATTCTAAATATTTCGCGAAGATTTTCATAGGTTCCAAAAAGATTTTGCAAAGATTTCAATGATTTCTTAAAGATTTCAAGGATTTCACAAAGATTTCAAATATTCCGCAAAGATTTCACAAAGATTTAAAATATTTTGCAAAGAATCCATAAAGATTTCAATAATTTCCCAAAGATTTTAATGAATTCACAAATATGATCAGATATTTCAAAAATATTTTAGATATTTCGCGAAGATTTTCATAGATTTCAGAAAGATTTTGCAAAGATTTTAATGATTTCTTAAAGATTTCAAATATTTCGCAAAGAATTCATAAAGATTTCAATAATTTCACAAATATTATCTAATATTTTAAAAATATTTCGCAAAGATTTACAAAGATATCGAAAATATTTCACAAAGATTTCAATGATTTCCTGCAGATTTGAAACATTATTGTGCAAAGATTTTGGATAGATTTAAAAAGTTTCACAACGACTTCAATGATTTCAATAATTTCGCAAATATTTTAAATTATTTCACAAAAATTTAAGATAGAATTTAAAGAGTGCACAAAGATTTTACAAGTATTTCTATGATTTTCCAAAGAGTTCATAAAGATTTTAAATATTTCGCAAATATTTTAGATAGGTTTCAAAGATTGCACAAAGATTTCAACGATTTCCCAAAGATTTTAATAATTTTTAAATATTACCAAATATTTAAAAAATATTTCAAATATTTCGCAAACATTCCCAAACATTACAAAAAGATTACAATGATTTCCCAACGATTTTCTACAAAAAATTTCGGATAGATTAAAAAGATTTCATAAAGACTTCAATTATTTCACAAAGATTTCTGTGAGATTTTTGAAAAAAATCAAACGATCCAATAAATTCAATCATTAAATTCCAGAGGGGGCCAAATCAATACTTTGTCTTTCGAAACGTTCGAATAGGTTCATATAGGTGAAACTGGGGGTAGATTTGAAAGGATAATTGCTGAACAAAAAAGAGTTTGTGAAATTGGAAATGTAAATGCAGGTTTGTCACAAAATTCTTGGATTTTTAATCCTTATTACGAGTTTGAATTTGATAATATTAAAATATTAGCTACTAAAAAAAATAATAATCAAATACGACATTCATTGAACATGTTTTCCATATAACTTTCATGTAATCTGTAGTTGTCATTTTCTGTTTACCCATCCTAATCATCATGAAGTTCTTTTGTTTTTGTTTTACAATCTAATGACTGTTTTCGAATAATTCTTCGTTCTTCAAAAATGTTTGATTACTTAAGTTGTTCAGTTCAGGGTATTACTGCTAGTTAAACTAATAATTTTTATTTCAGTGAACATTTCAAATAGAACAGGATTAACAGGTACATAAGTCTAATTAGGACTTGAGTTTTGTTTGCGCTTGAATAATCCGGTGTCCACCCTCTTCCTATCTTTGTAGTCTTATTATGCGAGTTTAACAAAGCTGAGCTGATTATATCAATAAATTAGGAAGAAAAGAGAAAGAGGGGGAGAAATAGAAATTCAGCCCTAGTCTCCAACCCTTTTCTGTACTATATGGTTTGGTGCGTAGGTCTCGGTACCGCTTTACCAAGGCGTTCATCACGGATGTCCAGGTCGCTCCGCCCTGAGTTATGCCCGACAATTATACCTATCTACCCGTGCAGTGGGCGTTATTATCATATTACATTACGCAAACCACACATGGTTATACGATATACATACATAAATATAGACGAAAAATCACCTGGATGTCTGAATTCTATTAATTATCCCATCATTCTACCTATGGATGTGTTCATTTTTTTTTTTTGATATCTTAAAATTAATTTTTCAGAATAAAATCTAATTGTTCATTTTAGTAGGGATCTAACGGATTTTTTTCATTCAGTTGACACCTTTCAAAATTCTTAAAAAGCTTCTTCTCTTGGAAATATTCAAAAATTTACATTAAAAACAACTTTGAAATCTTTTCTGATTTTCAAATTATTTTATAATCTTTTCAAAACTTCTATAAATGTTTCTAAAAGATAAATCAAAATCGTTAAATTTTTAACCTACAAAGATGCGAATTTTCAAACAAAAAACATCAAATTATAACCAAAAACAGTTGAATTTTCAAGTCAAAAAGACGAATTTTTTACAATGCAATAGAATTTTTAATTCAAAAAGTTGAATTTTCAACAAAAAAATTAATTTTCAACCAAGAAAGATGACTTTTCTACCGTAAAAGGTGAATTTTATACCAAAAGACGAATTTTGAACGAGTGGAATTAAACAAAACAAAACGAATTTTTAACAAAATAGTTGAATCCTCAAATAGATGAATTTTTAATCAAAAAAGATGAATTTTAAACCAAATACTTGTCAACATATAAAAATTACTTTTCAACTAGTTGTATTTAACCAAAACAGAAAAATGTTTAAAAAAACGAATTTGAAAAAAAAAGTTAAATTTTTAACCAAAAAGGTGAATCTCACATAAAAACAGAATGTTTAACAAAGTAGTTCAACTTTCAACCAAAAAAAGGTAAATTTTCAACAAAAATTATTAATTTTCCACCAAGAAAATTAATTTTCTACAAAAAAGATAAATTTTTAACAAAATACATCAATTGTTAACAAAATTGTTGAATTTTTCAGCCAAAGAGACAAATTATCTACAAAGCAATTGAATTTTCAACCCGAAAATATGACTTTTTAACAAAAAAGTTTATTCTTCACCAAATAGTTGAATTTTTAACCAAATAGTTAATTTTTAATCAAACAGTTAAATTTTACACCAAAAGTTATGAATTTTTAGCAAATTAGTTACATTTTCAACCAAACAGTAAACCTTCATTAAAAATAAAAATCAAATTTTCAACAAAGTCGTTCAAGTTTTACCCGCGCAAATTTATTTTTAATCAAATCGGTCAGTTTTCAACAATACAATTAAACTTTGAACCAAATAGATGAACTTTCGAATAAAAATATAAATCTCCAACAAAAAATTGTTTCTTAACAAAGTGTTTCTATCGAAATTTTCAAACAAAATAGTCGAATCCTCAAGCAAAGAAGAGTGTTTTGTAAGAGATAAGTTTTTCAAAAAATAGTTGAATTTTTACAGAAAAAAAAAAATTCAGCGTTGAATTTTCAACAAAATATAGTTGAGTTTTTTAACCAAACAATCAATTTTTAACAAAATTGTTCTCGTGTTGAATTTTCAATCAAACAGTTGCATTTTTATTCAATAAATATGCAATTTACACTAAAATAGATGAATTTTTAAATTAAAAAGATAAGTTTTCAAAAAAATAGTTGGATTTGCAACAAAACAGATGAATTTTCAATCAAACAGTTGCCATTTTGTCCAAGAAAAATGCAATTTCTATTAAAATAGATCAATTTTTTAATTAAACAAATTTTCAAAAAAATAGTTGAATTTCTACCAAAAAAAAATTTCAGTTTGACTATTCAACAACTAAATATGAATTTTAAATAAAAAAGTACATTGCACATCTTCTATCAAGAAACTTAAATTTTCAACCTAAGAAGACGAGTTTTCATCAAAACAGTTGAATTTTCAACCAGACAGTTTCATTTTTTATTCAAGATTTATTATAATAATTTTTTTTATTTAATTTCATTTTACGCGTCTTTGAAACTAAAAAGCTTAAAATTTTAGAGTAATAAACTCCATCGGAAATTATTTCTAAACTGGAACCCAAAAGGACAACAGCTTAATTTTATTATCGGAAATCCCCGTAATAAAGTTTACAATTCTATTTACAATGTCCAGTTTAAATATCCCAGGTACGCCAGCCTTCTAAATTCTAAAAATCTAAAATATAATCCCAGGTGAGAACAAGCAAGCGAGGGGTAGCGCGCTAAACGCAATGGTGGGGGTATACTACCCAAGACAGCCGATGCGAGTCGGGAATCGGCTAGTAATTATATTAATGAGCAATAAATTGTTTAATAATGAAGGTTATTACACTGAAGACCCTCCCACACAGCGCAACCTGGAACAGGTGTTGAGCGTGACCGATCACTCTTCTGTGACCTATCACTATACTGGTGATCCCCCTCCCTACCTGAAAAAGGTTTAAAGCAAAAACAATTATTATTCTGTGACCGGTCCCTACACTGACGACTACCAATCACCAACCTGGAAAGTGTGTCGAGCGATTACTCTTTTGATACCGGTCACTATACCAGTGACCCCGTATCAGTACTTGGAAAGGGTGTCGAGTGTGACCAATCACTCTTCTGAAATTGGATACTTTACTGGCGAACCCCCCTCGCTAAGTTGGAAAGGGTTTCGAGCTTGACCGATAACTCTTCTGAGACCGGTCACAAAACTGGCCAGCCTCCCCCCACACACACGCCTGGAAAGGGTGTCGAGCGTGACCAATCACTATTCTGTGACCGCTCACTACGCTGACGAATATCATCCACCAACCAGGAAACTGTAAAGGTAGTCGAGCGTGACCGAAAACTCTTTTCAGATCGTTCACTATACTAGTGACATCATACCAGTACCTGAAAAGGGTGTCGCTGGTGACCAATCATTCTTCTGAAATAGGTTGCTTTACTGGCGAATCCCCCTCGCTAATTTTGAAAGGGTGTCGAGCGCGACCGATAACTCTTTTGAAAATGGTCACTATACTAGTGACATGATACCAGTACCTGGAAAGGGTGTTGATGCTGACCAATAACTCTTCTGAAATTGGTTACTTTACTGGCGAACCCCCCCTCCATAATTTTGAAAGGGTGTCGAGCGCGACCGATAACTCTTTTGAGAATGGTCACTATACTAGTGACATGATACCAGTACCTGGAAAGGGTGTTGATGGTGACCAATCACTCTTCTGAAATTGGTTACTTTACTGGCGAACCCCCTCCCTAATTTTGAAAGGGTGTCGAGCGCGACCGATAACTCTTCTCAGACCGGCCGCGATACTGGCGAGCCTCCCGCCCACCTGGAAAGGGTGTCGAAGGTGACCAATCACTATTCTGTGACCGGTCACTATGCTGACGAGTATAATCCACTAACCGGAAAACTGTCAAGGGTGTCAAGCATGACCGGTGACACTTCTGAGAGCTGTCACTAGACTGGTGACCCTCCCCCAGTACTTGGAAAGGAGAATTCTATCTCGAGTGTTTCCACTTTGTTTGTATTTATAATTATATGGTGCTCATTTCACGAGCACTTTGCTCGTGCATTACTTATTTTTTTCAATAATAGACAAACCCAAGTCTTCATTTTGATCAACTTAAGAATGCCAATTTACAAAAAATACAAAATTACAAAATAATACAAACAATTTTTTAAATACAAAGACAAATCAGACATATCAAATTTTGTATTCGAAATGATAATTTTTCGAGCTGGAAAAGAAAAGGGAAAAGTTCTGTCGCACCCTATCCCTTTGCCAGCTTTATGATTTCTTTACAAAAATTGTCAGAATTACTCTATTTGAAAAATTTATGATAAAAAAGTCTTTTCTATGCATGCGTCAACTTTGAATTAAGTCCATGAAAAAAGTTTTTCTGTTTAAAACAGATGATTCAAATATTATAAATGAGCATAACTTCCCTAATCTTCAATAAAGTGTATCATTATTATAGGTCAATCGATTCGACTCGAATCAATACATCTTTTATGTTTTTGCATCAACTTTGAATTATGTTAATGAAAAAAGTTTTACTATAAACAACCGATTTTCAAAATATATAAATTACCATAACTTTCCTACTCTATAATAAAATTTTTCAGTATTATAGGTCAATCGATTTGTCTCGAACCAAGGAATCTTTTATATTCTTGCATCAACTTTGAATTATGCTAATGAAAAAAGTTTTACTATAAGAAACCGATTTTTAAAATATTATTGAGTGCCAAAAAAAATGTAATAAATATTGTTAGAAATCCTTCGGTCAGTTTCAAGATATTAGTGAGGAAAATAAGCCCTCCAAATTTCATCAATTTATCTGCGACATCCACACATCCACACATAGTCATCCACACACACACACATCCAGACAATTGCTTAGAACATTGTATTAAACATTTTTTAATTGAAGAAGGTTTAATTAAATGAATTTAAAAATTTTGGAGAATGTTACCATCACAAAGCTTTCTCTACGAGAAAGCAAAAATCAAGAAATTAGAAAATTATAAGTAGTACCGAATTTTGGGACGATTGAAAACGATAATTTATTGAAAGTAAATATTCTATTCTTGTAAAATGTCTGGACGAATAATCGTTGTCGGACGGAACGGCTATTCGTTCAGATTTCTGAACAAATAGACACTCTGAATTTCAAACGAAATATTTTTGAATTTAACCTTTCAAAGCAAGAATACTCTAGTCGAAAGGGTGAAAAAATTAAACCCTTTTAGAATTTTGCATTCAAAACTATTATTTTAAATAATAGAAATTGAACATATGATAAATATTAAGTATGGGCCAGAGGGCTCCTAAGTCGGCACAGTAAGAGTTTTTGTCGAAAACAGAGGGTAAGCCGGGTTTAATGGCGCTTTAATGTCTTTGGGAAGATACCACGATCCTTTATCTACAATTATATGCCATTCGAAGCAGTGTGGAGTGATTTTTGCGGTCGCAATGCAGCGCAAAGTGAAGTAGTCGATTTTTGCTATTTTTCACAATTGTGGTCCTAAGCCGGCACCCCCTGGTCCTGAGTCGTTACATAATTCTTTTTGCTGGAACGCAAGAAAAAGGGCAGGTTGTGTAAGTTTTAGAAGGAAATGGACAAATTTAAACTATTAGCAAAGAAAAAACCTTCACAGAATAAAATCAGCAAAAGTCAATTAGAAAAAACAGATAATGAAAGGACACCTACCAGAGCCAAGCTAGATGTACTCAAAACACAACCAAACTAAAAAAGCAACAAGAGACGCATGACATGGAATTGAAACACAACGAAATAAAATAACACACGAATAAAAACAAAAGCAACAACAAAAAGGGTGCCGACTCAGGAACACCTGTCTGGTGCCGACTCAGGACCACTAGGAATGTTTACACATTTCATGCTATTACGCCCACGAAACAAATCCGAATGAAAAATGGACTTCATCAGGCGAAAGCACACAGAAAACAGAAGCCAACGCACTTAATCGATTGAACTTATCAAAATATTTACACACCTATAGCTGCTTCTCAAGAATGGAAGAAAATGCAATTCCGTTTGCACAAAACAAAATGGTTAAGCCGAGACGTTCACCATCTCTGAGAAACGCGAGGGTGCCGACTTAACCCACAGTGCCGACTTAGGAGGACTGTCCCCTATAAATATTCATTTTTACGGCACAAGTTCAAATAATTTGAAATATTGTGAACCTTTGAAGTTTAATTAATTTAAAAACAAACAAATTCAACTTAACAATTTTAAACTTTATTCAAAATATTGGATCAAAAAGCTAAGAACATAATTATTGCCCTGATCCAATGAGATAGTCAAAAACAATGACTGCAAGATTTTTCAAAATTTTGTTCCGCCTATTTTTTCCATAGGATTATTTATATTTTTATACGATATATTATATTTCATTTTATATTATATTATTAAAGTTATTCTTTATTTAAGTCCATAATTTAAGTCCAAGCGATATCATAATTTCTATCATAATCTATGATAATACCTACCCCAAATCTTATTCTGCATCTTGGCAAATTTTTCAACCCATGTTTAAATTCAGCCTCTAATTTTGCGGCCGGAATGCATTAATTATCCATACTTGAGGGATATTTTCGATCGATCTAGCATGGAGGGTTCTCCCGCCGAATCGGGATTGGAGCCAGATCTAAAGCGTGCTCTGTGGAGGCCCCTGAAAAATGCCTGAATTATGATAATGGCTTGGACATAATGCGATCCAATGAGGCAATCAAGGGGTGGCGAGCGGTTGAAGGTGGCTATTCGCCGCTGTCCACATATGTACTATAACGCATCCAGATCCACACCTACAGAGGCAAAATGTGGGGGTGGTGCGAATTACACGTTCGAAATTGGTATTGGTGTTGGCTTGCGTCGCGTCGAGACCAAACCGATCCGCACGATCTATGTGACTGGTGGAGGCAGTGCGTGTTGCAGGTATAATTGCTGGCAGTGGGATGGCACTCGTTGCTCGACGAGGCCAGTTTCCATCGATCAGACCACTTTAAATGTCCAACTTCAATCGGTATATACGACTCTGTCTATTACTGAGGATCGCATTTCCCACACATAAACTCCATCTTAGTCCCTTAGTCCTCAATTGACTCTAGCTTCAGTAGCTTCGCAACTTTGTTTGAATAGGAGATCTGTCAGGGTAGTATCCGACCTAGTGGTGATAGATAGATAAACGTTTATTCTTCAGCCTGCTGGCCTTAAAAAATTGACTTGCTTACACTTCCATTTTTTTTACAGAATTTTCTTTAAACTAACCCTGAAAACTAACATCCTTCCACACCTTATCTCTAACGCCGCTCGCTCTAATCGCATTGCCTTCCTCGCTTCGCCTCGCACGCATGTCCCTTCTTACTTGCTTTGCCTCGCATTACCAAACTCTGCCTCCGCGGCTAATCCCTAATACTTATCTACTATTTACAATATTTACATTTACTTATATTTACTTCCTCCTCTATTTACAATATTTCCTTCTCCATTCGTCTTCCTCCTTCCTTCTCTTCTTCTCCATCTTACCCAAGACTCCCTTCACCAATGCTACTGCCCTTTTGTCCCCCCTTTCATGCATCAATACCTCCATGCTCATCCCACTCCTTTCCACCTCTACGCACTCCTCCAACCAGTGCTCCACTCTTGCCTCCCCCTTCCCACATAGTTCACACATCCTCTTTTCCCTAGCGAGTCAGAACCTATGATAACCCTACATGCACCCACATCTCATCCTCGCTATAAGCTCCTGACTTCCTTTCTCTCCTTTCTCACACAAATATTGTAGGAATTAATTCTGGTCAATAGCGACCCAGTGGGCAAAAAAATTGAGGATGTCCTAGAGACTTCTTCGGGACATCCCTAAGACGTCTTTTGGAACATGTCTTCTGGACATCCGAGGGATGCTCTTAAGACGTCTAATGTCAGTATGAAAGATGTCCTGAGAACGACCTATGTCTTTAAAACGTCTTCAGGACATCTTTAGGACACTAGACGTCTTAGAGACGTTGATTGGACTGAAATTGGACGTCCTAGGAACGTCTCAAGGACGTTCTTGGGATTCTAGCGTATCCTCTTCAAAGTACTTCCTCTTGGAAGCCACAACCTTCTTCCAGCGATCCTAAGCTAAGAGCTGATTTATCACAATATGTTTTATTTCCTCTACGTATTGAAATGTTCTTCCTTGTAGAGGATACTTTAATTTAAAAAAAAAAGCTAAAAAAAACTGGCTCCCTGTGATTACAGGAAGCCAGGTCAGGACTGTACGCGGGTTGCCGAAGTTGTGTAAGGTCGTGTTTCACCAGAAATTGCTAAATAAGCTGCGATGAATGGGCAGATTCGTTGTCGTTGTGAAGGATCCAATCGCTTTTTTCCCAAATCTTGGCTCAAAATTCACGAAACAATAGTTTTTGGAAACCAGAGGTCCTCCTCTATCTCTCTGACTGGCAAACGACGATTTTCATTGATCAACACTCGCAATTGTTTCACATTTTGAGGTGTTTTAGCTTTTGCGGAGCAGGGTCACTTTCCACTTAAGTGAGACCACTTTTAAATCGCCTGGATTTTTGACGAACAATTAAGTTTGACCGCAAAATTAAATTTTTGATTCTCTAGTATTTTTTTGTGGTTAAAATCAGAACCGTTGATCAAAAAAGGACGGTAAACGAACTCGACCTTCCTTTTTTATTAATTAGATTGGTGTCCAACAAAAGTACTTCTGAAATAGAACTGAAGTACCAAAAGAGATCAAAATATGTCCCGTTTCACCAGAATTTTTTGAAACAAAAGTAGCGAAAAAGACAAACTTCATTTTTTGGATGGGCAGTTTCGTGGAACAAAAGTACCGGAAAAAACACGCTTCATTCTTCATTGTCTTGGGCAAGACTTTTTTAGAACAAATGTACCGGAAAACTCCCACTTAATTCTTTTTGGATTTTTACAAGTCCTAAATCATTTCTGGGACAAAAGTACTAGATGAGTTCCATTTTATTTTTTTCAAACCTTTTACAAGTGTTGGTGTGTTTTTGTTCCAATAAAGTACTGCTGAATTAGAACTGAAATACTAAAAAAGTTCAAAATATTATACAAATTATTCAGGAATTGTAAAATTTTTTCTAAAAGTTAGTGGGACTTTTCCGGTGTTATTGTTCTGAAAAGTCTTGCTCAAAAAAATTAAAAAAGTAGGAATAATTCCATTCTTTTGTCCTAAAAAGGTCCTATTCAAAAATAAATTAGGTCGGACTTTTTTGGTACTTATATTATGCAAATTAAGGTGCTTTAGCAGCTTAAAAACCAGGCGTGTAGATAACTACCACCGTTAGTGTATTTCAACGAACCAAACTAGATTTTTATTTTTAATCAAAAACAGTTGAATTTTACAAACAAACAAAAAACGAAGCTTCAATACAATATTTGAATCATCAACCAAAACAGAATAATATTTCACAAAACAGTTGAATTTTTAACAAAGAAAGATTTTTGAATCAATAAAGAAGAAAATTTTTATTCAGAATGTTGAAATTTTTAAAAGAAAGAGGAATTTTTTACAAAACAGTTGAACTTTTAACCAAGAAGAATGACTTCATAACAAAATTGTTAATTTTTCAAGTGAATGACCAAAATTTTTTAACAGAAAGATTTATTTTGAACCAAAAATATGGTAATTGTTTACTTTGATGATTTTTATGAATTTTCAAATAAATGGTTCGTAACGATTTGGAAAAATATGTATCAAAACTGTAATAAAACAAAGTTAATCAAGATATTATATTTTTAATATTTTCAATAGCAATTTGTAATTCTTACTATGCTAATATTTCGTTAAAATAATTCGAATCCAATAGTATTTAAAGTTAATGAAATCTTTGATCGATTGACATTTCTTTCCATATTAGGAAAGTAATATAATAATCCATTTCTTCTGATATTGCTATATTGTAATAAAAAATGTTTTTGATTATTTTTCTGTTTTTGTGATGAAAATGGAAATATTTTTTGGTCTCTCCCGACTGATATTTAGCTTTTGGACTAAAAGGAAAATTTTTTGAAAGGTACAAATTCATCAAAAATATAGCAGTAGACTTCTTAACCAAAACGAATTAAAGAATTATTCTTTAAACATATGTAGTTAGATTATCCTATTGTTTTTCTAATAATTTAATTCTGATTTAAGTGAAAAAACTAAAAAAAAAAAATGGAAAAAGGGGAATGGGGGAAATACTGTGAAGTTGTCAATAAATAAAATAGGACTTTTCATAATTTAGGGACTAACGAATGATTGATTAAATAAAAGAAAAAGACGAAAAAAAGGAGATAATGACACGCACCAAATTCAATCTGTGGGGTTTTCGTTTTATTTTATTTATCTAATTTTTTCAATTTTCTTCCAACCTTCAATTCATACTTTCTCCTTGTATCTCTCTTTTGCATTCTCTCTTAAATCTACTTCTTTTAAGCCATCCAAGAAGCTCGAAGGTATCCTCTGCTTTTTTTCTTTTGCACCTCAATTTAAGTTTATTTTTAATATTTTTGAAAAATGCACCAATTCTTTCTCGAAACAAAAATTGTTTGTTTGAATCATCCAAAATCAATGGTAACAACGGCTAACAGTAGCGATTTTCCGATATGATTATCATCAGAAAAGGATGCATATCTTGAATTATGATAGTTTTAAAGTTGTCCAAATGATCCCACAAGAATGCTTCAAAAGGCTACTTCTGAAATTCTAGAGAAGGTGAGAATTAAAAAATATTTGTGTAAAAATATTAAAAGATGTTTTTCTGACACAAATGATACAAATCGCGCTTGAGCCTATGGCTTCGTGAAAGCCCATAAAACAGAACATCCTTTAGCTAAAATAGTTATGAAAGATTTGGAAACTGAAGCTTTTGAAAAAATTGACTTTAATCTTTATTTTTATGAAAGATATGTTGATGATTCGGCACCTTGTGCACATAGGAATAATACTGATACTGTCTTAAATACATTTAATGGTTTACATCCAAGATTACAAGTTACTGTTGGGACTGAAACTGAAAGGAGATTAAATTTTCTAGACATGACTTCAATTAGACCTGATAAAGGATATATTATTACAGATTGTCAAAGAAACACGATTTCTTCAGTAATAACACTTAGTTTTCTTTCTAATCATTCTATTTAAAACAAAAAAGGAGTCATAATGATTTTTATACATAGAGCTCTTAAATTGTCACATCCAGTTTTTCTTGAAGAAAATATTGAGTTGTGTAAACAAATTATTTCTATCGACCATTATCCGCTTAACTTCATTCAAAAACATGTACATAATAGGTAAAATCATACTAAAAGCAAAAATAATAATCAGAACAAAAGTAATCTTGAAGTTCAATAGTAATATGATGGCTGAATTGGGAAATGATAGGTATGAAAACCAAGACAAATAATCTGTCTTATGCTACAGAGATATGAACATCAGAATAACTTTCACAGGAGTCCTAGATATCACTTAGACCTTCCAAATCATAAAATCACACATGGTCAATGTTAAGATCCTTCACCATGAGAAAAATAAGAAATGAGATAATTCATGGAGATGTTGTTTATAATCAGGAAATGCAACAAAGCTATTACTTTGAAAAAGGATCCCTCAAGATATAAGAACAATTGGGATAGGGTTATTGATGAACTAATGAATATAACCTGTTGTATGTCTATGGTTTATAATGTTCTAGATATTTTGTTAATTTTAATGAGCATAAGTTTCTGTTATTTGTATTGGTAGTTTTCCTGTAAAAAATCCCTGATGAAGTCTAAATTGGCTTTGGACCATGCTGCTTATTATTTCTTTTTCTATTTGGAAAATGTAATAATTCTAATAGATTGGTTCAGAATCAACCACGAATGAACAAAAAAGAGCATCATGGGGCGCTCTGGCCAATCACAGGCATCGTAGATAATACATTTAAGAACAAAATAGCCTGAAACTTCAGTTTCAGGTCAGCCCTGATGAAGTGAACTGCAATGTTGACGAAACGTCGGCAAGATTCGTAGTTTTGCACACGATTGAAACCCGAAAAAGCTTTAAATTTTGAATTCATCGTAATGAATCATCGAGAAAGTATTGAATCTATCATTAAAGAACTCTACGGGAAGAGTTTTCTTACTAAAACTAAGACTTTTCGTAAGCTCAGGTCTTCTTAAGCTAAGCTACTAACATCTTTAGCTTTCTTAAAACGGTGTTGGGACAATAACATCGTCCAACAATTTTTACAGTTGAAAAACCATTTGGGAACATCTAAATCCCAATCAATTCTACACAAAACAAGATTGCTTCTCTTGATAGAAAGAATACAACATACCAAATTTGTCTACATTGGACTACATATCATTTGACCAATCCCAACGGATTGAAGATCTTTTCACTGAAAAACAAAAAATAAAATTTGACAAATTACTTCCAGTAAGGCACGCACGATTAACTAACACAGCAAACAACATCTCTAACAATCCTCTCAGCAATGAAATGATTTCAGCTTTATCCAAAGCACATGATTTTGCAGTAGCTCCCTCCAAAATCCCGGAAGAAGAAATCATCAATAATTTGGAATCCACAATATATACCCTTCCACCCGAAAAAGCGAATGACATACGGCGTAGGACGGCCAACATCTTACGCCAAGCCCAACTTTCCGCCTGAAACTTAACAAAAAAAGAAAAAACAGCAATCAAAGAACTCAATCAGAATAAATACATCATAGCATTACCCGCAGAAAAAGGCAACACAACAGTAATAATGAATAAAGAAGACTATAACAACAAAATCATGGACCTTCTAACTGACGATACATATAAGAAACTTAGAAAAGACCCCACAAAAGCAATAGTCAACAAAACAAAAACCCTTCTTAAATACTCAAAACTTGACAACGAAAAAATATATAAATTAATACCTACTAATCCCATCTCTCATACGTCCAAAACTCTTTTGACTTCATCAGAAAAATACAACAGATTCACATTCAACGCCGAAACATCCTAGTGAGTTTCGACGTAGTATTTCTCTTTACGAAAGGACCAATCTCTGATACAATCGAAATTATTTAATCATTTGCAAACTTTTCCTCCAATCTCACACCTTTGATGGAACACTGTCTCACTAATACCTACTTCTCTTTCAATAACCAATTCTACGAACAAACCTCAGGAGCAGCAACGGGATCTTCAAATTCACCTGTAATAGACAACATCTTTATGGAAAATCTAGAAACTACAATCTTCAACAAATCCAAGCTCAAACCGGAATTTTGGTGCCGTTACGTTGACGAGACTTCGTTCATATGGAGACATGAACTAGATGAACTACACAAGTTCTTCGATTTCATCAATCAATTACACCCTAATATCCAGTTCACCATGGAAATTGAACAAAACGGAAAATTGACTTTCTTGGATGTACTAGTTTACAAAAGATCTGATAACACATTAAGACATGGAGTTTAAAGAAAAACCACCCATACAAACAGATACCTACATGCTTCCTCCCACCACCACCTATCTTAAAAGCAATCGGTCATCAATTCCCTTGAATACAGAGCTGTCTCCATAACAGATAAACATAACTTACAAAAGGAATTACTAAATGCTGAACAAATCCTAATACAAAACCATTACACAAACAAAAAAATTGATAAAGCAATGAGAAAATACACTCAAAAAAACAAGACTACACAACCTACTTAAGAAAGAGTGAGAAAAACGATCACCATCCTACCCTACATTCAAGGTATCAGAGAACAAATAGGAAGAATTCTCAACAAACACAGCATCCAAACCATATTTAAACCACCTGCGAAAATAGAACAAGTTCTGAAAAACCCTAAAAATAAGAAGGCACCTCTCAGTGATCCGGGAGTATACCGGGATGGCGGTGAGCCAAGTGTAAAGGAACATGAAAGTAAAGTCAGGCTAAAACATTTCACGCAATCAGTACTAGCTGAGCATCATATCGAAACAGGACGTACCATTTTATTTGGCAAAACAACCGTCATCGCGAAAAGTACAATATTGTTTCAAGAAAACATAGAAAAGCAATCGAAATCTTAAAACACCATAATAATATTTATAAGGACAATGGATATAATACCAATCCGATTTGGCTTTCCGTCCTCCTGGGTTTTTGAAAAAAGACTTGATTGGCCAATAAAGTTCGACCAGTCCCACCATGTGGCGCTGTGGCCAATCACAGGCATCGTAGAGAATATATATATATATATATATATAAGAACAACATAACCTGATACTTTAGTTTCAGGTCAGCCCTGAAGGAGTGAACTGCAATGTTTACGAAACTTCGGCAAGATTCGTAGTTTTGCACACGATTGAAACCCGGAAAAGCTTCAAATTTTTAAGTTATTAAAATGAATACTTCTTATCAACATATTGTATTTTCCAGCATGTTTGTTTCCTAAATTTATAAAATCTTCTCAAGATTTTGGGGGGTTGACGATTTCAGAAAAACAAATTACATAATTTGTTGATGACCCCTGAATAGATTCTCAATCTCGGACATTAACTTGCAACGGTATAGGCGAGAGCAATAGATGAGTGACGCAAATCCACTAGCGCTCATATCTGGTCAGTTAGGTCGAAGCTGGGCATATGGCAGGTAGTATCTATGTAGCTAGCTAGACAGCCGGAGTGACTCATGCCGGATTACAGTGATTGCTTGTTTATGGTCATTAACGTCCTCTGCTCCTATAACCACCCTGCATGGTATGGTGTCCCGTTCCATTGGCATTGCCTCCGCCATTCACATGCATCACACCATCCCTAAACTCTACTCACATCGAATGCAAATTAAGATCCCTTCACAATATTTAGATAAGGCTGAGTCTCCCAAAATGTTTATTTTATATGGTAGAAAGTTTTCAAAAAATTATCTATACATAAGAACCGCTGATTCTTCTTTATTTTGAACTGATGCATCACAATACGGCCGACCTGATGAAGAAACTATGCAAATTCATTTTTATCAAAACTTAGTTTCTTATATCGTTGGATTCGTCATAAAAAGAGGAATATAACTATGCCAAGTATTATTGAAAATTTTAATGAAATCTTGAGATATATAGGTCTTGATTAGCGTATCTGCAGCGATTTTAGAGCATTTCTAAAAAAGAAACAATACAATTGGACAAAAGTGTATCATATCTACAAGAAGTCCAGAATTTGGGACAGTCGGAGTCCTCAGATCATTATATAAAAAAAAACATCGGAGCAAATGTGTTTTTTTTGAGGACCTCGTTTATTCTGCAGGCTGTGTTCTTCATTTCGGATAGCACATGTACATATTGAGTTTCTTCACCCCGATTAGAGGGTAACCTTGAACCTCCGATTCTAGTCAAAAAAGCACATCTACATACCTTCTTTTATTTTTGTTGCAAAATTTATTATAGTTGATTATTAATGAAATAAATAATTATCACCATAAATAATTATATAAATATAAATAATACATTATTAACCTCATAGACCGTCGCAGAGTGGGGCAAAATGAGTAAAAAAATTTCAAAATACGATTCCGGCTACAATTTTCAATCGATTTGAATTTTTTTAATTCAAAGACAACTGAATTCTTCAGAAATACTTTGAGGCTGGTTTGAAAATCATTCTTTTATTTACTTTATCTGAACATGTATTTGAGAACAATTGTAAAATTTAAGATATTGTTGCTTGAATAATACGTAATTATTTCAAAATGATTAGTATTAGTTTTTACTGGATAAATAAATATTCGCGAAGCATAAATAAATATTTCATTATAAATAAATAACTGGTTACTGACCATTATTTGTTATAAAAAATAGTAGGTGTTTTTTGAATGATTTTGGATAGTTATTAGGTGATTTTTGTTTTCAATCCAATTTATAGTAATATACAAAGATTATAAAACAAAATTATTATATATATTATATATTCAAAAAATTTGTTTATAACAATCACATTTTTCATGAAATGATAACATAGTTTCCTAAACTATCGCTTCAAAAATATCCAAAACCGTTTAAAAATCCTCTACCATTGTTTATAACAATAATATTGTTAATAATAAATATCCTAAATCGTTTAAAAATGATATACCATTGTTTATAACAATTAAATTGATAAAAATAAATGACTCACTTTTAATAAACTATCAAGTTATGCTTCGCGACTAATTATTAATCGATTACACAATAATATCAATTATTTTGAATTAATTACGTGTTAATAAAGCAATCATATCTCAAATTTACCAATTTTTTCAACTTTATGTTTAAATAAAGTAAAAAAAAATCATCTCCAAAATCGTCCCCGAGGGATCTCTTAAGAATTTCAGAAAGCTTCAATTTTTTTTAAACTTTAAAATGGATTAAAAATTGTAGCCGAAATCGTATTTTGAACATTTTTTCGTTATTTTGCCCCACTATGCATCATAACCGTTTGATCGTATTAGGAAAATTGTTCTTTTTTTCAAATAATTCCTAAGATTGTCGTTTTAAAATTTTGAAGAATTTTACAAGATTTTGAAATTTTCTAGTCTACCATTATATTTTTTGTTGAGCTTTTTTTTAATCAAACACTTTATTATTACTCTTTTCTAAAAAATTCAAGTATTTGGTTCAAAATTTGTTAAAGAATTTTTTTTTGTCGAACATCCATTATTTTAGTTTCACAATAT
This sequence comes from Andricus curvator, assembly GCA_932195095.1. Lineage (NCBI taxonomy): Eukaryota > Metazoa > Arthropoda > Insecta > Hymenoptera > Cynipidae > Andricus > Andricus curvator. The sequence goes on from CAKNYM010052106.1 coordinate 25,531, forward strand.
ATCCCTTTGGTTGAAGATTTAAGTATTTTGTCGAAACTTATTTTTTTCTGGTTAAACATTTTTTTTTAACTTTTAATTTAAATCTTCCATTCTTTTGCAAAATCTACTATTATTATTTTTTTTTGAGAATTCATACCTATCGAATTCAAATTTTATTATTTAGTTAAAAATAAATGCATTTTATGGAAAATTCAACAATTTTGTTAGAAATTAATTTATTTTGTATGAATATTCAACTACATTGCTGAAAATTCGTCTTCTTAGGTTCAAAATTAAATTATCTGCGAGAAAATTCAACTATTTGGTTGCAAATTAATGTTGTTTATTTCTTCGTCATTGAGGGTGAAAAATGAACTTTTTTGTAGAAAATTAAAAATTGAAACAATTTGATTAAAAAAATTCCTCTTTTTTCACTGAAGAATCTTTCTTCATAGAAAATTCAATGCTTCTTATGAAAATTCTTCTATCTGGTTTAAATTTTTAACTGTTTGGGTAGAAATTTAATTTTTTTGGTTCAAAACTCAACTCTTTGCTTAATAATAATCTGTTTTGGTTGGGCATTCAATTTTTTAGTTTTAGAATCCACTGTTTGTTTTAATTAAACTGGTTCTGATTTAAAGCTACTAAAATATTTTTCGGTTGAAATACCAACTATTTTGGTAAAAAATTGGACTATTTGGTTGAAAGTTTAAGTCCTTTGTTGAACATAATTTTCAATTTAAGATTTGTCATTTTAGTTGAAAATTCATCTTTTTGGTACAAATTGAACTTTCAAGAATTTAGTTTAAAATTGATCCATATTGTTTGAAATTCAACGTTTTCTAAAACATGGTCTGTTGGTCCTAGGGAGTTTTGAAACTTCCAGAAGTGGAGTCAGAAATAAACAAGTCAAAAGAAACACTTTAAAAAGGAAAACAAATAATTTCCAAAGCTATGAAGGTTCATGGTCCAATGAAGGAAAATTGAAATTTTTCTTCCAGCCTCAAATTTAAAATGTTCTAAAACATTCCTTTTTTTAGAAATATTGTGTTATATCATTTCAATCTGAAGTTATTAATGAGAATGACATGCATCGGTTATCTTGCGATTAACTGAGGCAAGAGTTGCAAACTAGTCTATCAGATTAATTTCAAGGCCAGATAAAAATGGGATCAATTTGAGCCTATCGAGTTAAGACTACACTCTAGAAATGTGAGGTCCCTAGTAATTTGAAAAAAAGTTAATTTATGTCCCAGTCTGAAATCCTAGTAGACTCGAAAGGAAAAATTGGCAGAGGAGAGAAAAGGGACGATATAAGAAAGGAAAAGAATAAGACAGGGGTCGATATCGATATCCAAGGCAAGTCTTACGATCGAGGCTTACGAGCATCGTAAATAAGTCGACGATACGGCTCTTCTTGTCCAAGATACGAGAATAGAGAAGGAAAGAGATAAGAAAGAACGAGCCCCAGCGCCGAAATGTTTTACGACTCGATCTTTGACATAATGCAAGTCCAAATGGATGTCCCACTTTCTACAATGAACCATTCTCTCCCATTATTCAATAGTTTAGTATTTATTAGACTTCTTCATTTTACCACCTCCAAAATCTTGGTGACGTACTTAGTACCAATTATTCTCCTTCATCACTTTTCTTGAAATCCGTAGACATATTTCTTCTTCTTTATAACTTTCTGAACCCGTTCTTCCTCTTGTTCACCTTTCCTAATTATTGATCTTTATTTCTCTAATTACTATTTTCAGCTCAAACATTACATCTTTACATCTTTTCAAACCTTTAATCCACACTTTCTTTTTGTATCTCGCTCACTTCCTCTAATCTCCTTTTCATCTTTGATAACTTTCATTTGTCATTTATCACCTTTCCACTTTCAACATTTTTCCAGGTTAGTGACTTGAGAATTACAAATTCTCCAACATCTTCTTCTCTTCTTTCCTTTATTTCTCCTTTGACTTCCTTAAAATCCAGTTTAGACTTTCCTCAACTGATAAATCTCTTTTAACATACACATCTGCACTGTCTTCCTTCATCTCCACTTACATCTCTAACATTACTTCCTTCTTCATATATCTCTCTTTTGTATTTTCCCTGAAAGCTACTCAATATTTCTACTGATTTTTCCTTCCTCTTTTGACCTTTTAGTCTTCTACAACATTTATCTGTCATTTATCACATTCCCTCTTTCTCAACTTATATTTCTCCATTGTCTTTAAGCTCCACTTTAGACTTCCCGTGACCGTCACATCTTTACATCTTCTTTATATGTCCATCATCCTTTCCTCTCTTGTCCCTCACTTTTATCTTCCATATTCTTTATGTGTCATGTATCACCTTTCCCCTATCTCAATTTTTCCCTCTAGCCTGATAAATTTTGAGTTTCAACTTCTGGAACCTCTATTTTCTCACTTCTTCAACTTTCCTAATGATCAACCTGTATTTCTCGATTGTCTTCCTTAAGCTCCTTTTGAGACATTCTCCTAACTTTAACTCAGACATTTTCTTGTATCTCTTTTTTGTAGTTTCCGTAAATCTACTTCATATCTTGACTAACCTTTCCTTCCCCTTTCGTCCTTTCAATCTTTATAACATTCCTTATACACTTAGCACCTTCTCCCTTTTCAAACTTTTATTTCTAGCCTGGTGATTTCAGAGATAGAATTTCTTTAACATATTTTTCTCTTCGTCGCCTTTCTCAATTATTAAACTTTAATTATCTATAATCTTTTTAAGATCTATTTTACATTTTCCTTAAATATTTTATCTTTTCGTCTTCTTTAGCCTCTAGGGGCCGTTCAAAAACTATGTGACGCTATTCTGAACACTTCTTTCCAGCCTTTTCTGGCAACCCGTTGACTTTGAATTTGAAGCTTCTTCAACTTCTTGTTTCTCTTTTCTTCATGTTCCCTCAATATTCACCTAAATTTCTCCATTGCATTCCTCAAGCTCTACTTCAACCCATCTGCTTCTTTCTCACTTTTTCCTAACTTTTTGTTCTAGCCTGCTGGCTTTAGAATTGAAATTTCTGCAACCTCTTCTCGCTTCTTCATTTTCACTAATGATTACATTTTATTTTCCAATTGTCTTCCTTGAGCTCCACTTTAGAAATTTCCTAAGCCATACATCTTTTCATCTTCTCTAAGCTTTAATCAATACCTTCTTCACGTATCTCTTTTCAGCATTCTCTTTCAATTTCACTTTATATCTGCACTAACGTTTCCTTTCTCTCCGTCTCGCTTCCTTTTCTTCTTCCAAAACATTCATTGGTCATTTAACCATTATACCTTTCCATCTTCTCCATCCTTTAAACCATTATTCCTCTATGTATCTCTCGTTTTTATTTTGTCAAAAATCCACTGAAGTAATATCTGTCTAACCTATTTCCATCCCTTCATTTTCATCTTCCACACCCCTCACATGTGACTTAATAACTAATAATGCTTCCTTCCCTCAATTTTTATTTTTATTATCTCAGATTTAAGAGTAAGATGTCACGTCAAGATTAGGCTCGACCCTATCTGGAAAAAGTTCAATAATTAGGTAAGGTGTAATTAAAGAAAGAGCAGATTTGAAGATAAAACAGAAAATAGTTTCTCTCTTCTTGCCTCTCTGATTCCAGGGTCAGCAGTATCCATCAAGTTCCGTCTTCCGGTTACCTCTTTTCCAAGACTCGTCTCGCGATAACTTTTTCCTTCTCCGCTCAGCGTGTAGCGGTGCGCTCGAATTTATGCCAGACGTAGAATTAATGCGTGACAGATTTGTAGTTATTACGAGAGTGGTGTTGGTAGTGGTGGCGATGGTGAAGGGGTGGAAAGAGTGGGAAGACGAGTGGCCCCCGGCTTGGCCTCGGCACACTCTGTACGGTTCTGAGTTGAGTTAGAGAGAGAGAGAGAGAGGTTGAGAGACGAAGGGATAGATAAAAGAAGGGTGCAAGGGAGAAGGAGAGCCGCGAAGGCATCGAGGCACACAGCCATGCAGCCAGTCAGGCATTCAGGCAGCGATGGCGGCGGAAGTGAGCCCATTACTTATTATAACTGCCTGGCGAGAGCGAGCAAGGCGAGCGAGGAGCGCCTGTCAGGCATCCATCATCGCGACGAATGGCCTCGCTGCCAATAACATCCGCCGTCATCGCCAACTTTCCGCGGCCTTGCGAACTCCGCCTGCCAACCTCGATTATTTATTTGTATTAATTTTACGGCCAACCAAGATCCTCGAAGGTCTCCGTGAAAAACCTACCAAGTTTCAGCTTTCTTGACTTGATGGTCCATCAACTACAATATCGCCGCTTGAATCACTTGTCA
>CAKNYM010052106.1:45764-88466 GCA_932195095.1 Andricus curvator
AAACGCATTTTCGTAACTAGTCAGTATTTGCGTAGCCCCCCCCCCCACACGGAAGCCGGGAAGAGGGGGGGAGGGGGGCTGAATACATTTCCGTAACCAGTCAGCAAATTATTACCCCCCCCCCCACACTCGAACCTGGAAAAGGGGACAAGCGTGATCGAACGCATATCTGTAACGGTTTTCTTGTTTTTATTGATTTTCCAACGCAATCCTTTTTTTTCTCGAAAAATAATAGTTTTAGGCAAAAAGTGTATAATACAGAAAAGATGTATTTTTATACTAGCTAGAATTTTTGTTTGAAATATTTCTCAAAATTCTTCGTATTTACTGAGATAAAGAGTAATATTATAATTTTTATGGAGTTTTTTATGGTTTTCACCATGAAGACGTCCTTGTCGCCAATTTCCACTATGATTTTCGTAATCAGCGCGTTAAAATACGTAAGTATAGGTGGTTTCAACAAAATCAGAGGGTTCACCTATTCGGAACTGCACCCGAAATTTCATCTTTTTTTCACAAAATTCAACTTGGTTGAAGTTTCAATATTTTACTTGAAAAATCACCTCTTAGGTTGAAAGTTTAACTATTTTCTTGAAAATCATTTTTTTAAATTAGTTTTTTAAATTGGAATTCAACTATTTTAGTTGAAGCCTTATAGTTTTAGTTGATAATTTATCTCCGTATTGAAAATCTCAAATATTTTGTTAGAAATTCGCTTTTTTAGTTGAAAATTAACTTTTTTAACTGAAAATTGAACTATTCCAGATTTTGTTGAGAATGGTTATTTTTTTGTTTAAAATTCAGTTATTGGGTTGAAAACTCAAACATTAATGACGTCCCCTGGAGGGTTCAAGCTTTGTGTGATGATCCGTCACAAAGAATGCAAGAGATGGAAAAAGCGCTCAAAATGGCGTGACGCAGTTTTTGAACGGCTCCTTATTCGTATTTTAAAAGCACATTTTTTCTTGTCGTTATAATTAAACAATTTTGCAATAAAGTTATTAAAAAATTAGTGAAAGTAGACGTCTGCGCCTACAAAAAAGGGTTTCGTAACGTATCAAAACATTAATGAAGTCATTTAAATCTCCCCCTTGCTCACTCGCATCCCCACTTCTTCTACACCTTCCCTCACTTCTCCTATATACCCCTTTCTTCAGGGAACGGGGTAAAGTCGGCTAGGGTACGGGGTAAAATCGGATAGGGAACGCGGTAAAGTCGGATAGGGAACGGGGTAAAGTTGGATAAAGTACGGGGTAAACTCGGCTATCGTACGGGGTAAAGCCGAGTAGGGAACAGGGTGAAGTCGGCTAGGATACGGACTAAAATTGACTAAGGTGCGGGGTCAAGTAGGCTATCGAACCGGGTAAAGTCGGGTAGAAAGCGGGGTAAAGTTGGCTATGTTACAGGGTAAAGTCGGGTAGGGAACGGGGTGAAGTCGACTAGGGTAAGAAGTAAAGTTAGTTTAGGCTTCCGGGTACAGTCGGCTAGCGTACAAGGTGAAGTCCAGAAGGGGATGAGGTAAAGTTGGCTAAGGTACAGGGTAAAGTCGGCTATCGTACGGGGTAATGTCAGGTAGGGAACAGTGTAAAGTCGGCTTGGATACGAAGTAAAATTGGCTAAGGTACGAGTTAAAGTAGGCTATCGTACGGGGTAAATCCGGGTAGGAAAGGGGGTAAAGTTGGCTACGGTGCGGGGTAAAGTCGGCTAGATACTTTCTCTACTTCAAAAAAAGTACTATGGGCTACGAAACCCAGAAAAAAGGGTTGATTCGAAAACTTGGTGGTTGATAGAGTGAAAATAAATTCGTTGCGTGCAGGGTCGAGACGGTACCAGGCATACCGGGATTACACGGGGGACGACAGGACGCATAATATAACGGACGTGCATAAATCCACGTGCCAGTCAACAATGTGCATAAATACTGGCCCCTTGTAACGCGGTCTCTTCGGGTGGGTGGCGTAGTCGGTACCAGGTCGGGGGGGTGGGGGTATGTTGAAGGGTTGTGGGTGAATCGCCCCCCTCAGCAGAATCGCGCAACGACTATGCGGCGTCGCCGTTCCTCACTCTGAGGAGACAGCCTGCGGTTATGCTCGTCAGGGTGTCCTTGGCAAGGGGATAAGGAAGGGCTTAGGTCAGACTGGAGAGTCTCGAATGAAATTTCCACTTGCTCCTTCCATAGCTTCCAAGTTCCTCTGACCGAGGTCAGAAATGTCGCACTCAGCTGTAGGAAACATTTGAGTTTTAACAACAAATTTCGCTCTTAACTCAACCAGGGCTATTTTCATTTCCGGGGCTATTCTGACCTTAGGGTATTACTTGGCAGAAAAATTTTGATTATTTCTGTAATTTTGCTGTATATTCTACGAATGTTGTCTATAAGATGTACAGAGAGTCCTAAGCAAAATAAAGTAGTTGTTCAAATTAAAGTTGTTCCATATTTACCACAAAATGTACTATATTAGCCCCGGTAGACTATAATAGCCCCGGTACGAACTTTTGACTCTGATTCCTTTACTTATATTGTAAAAAAAAATTTAATTTTTTTTTTTTGACTAGCTAGTTTTTTCCAACGCCTAAGAAAATGATCTTCCAATTTGACTGCAATATTAAACTTCAGGGAATAAAAATCGGTAATGATTTCAAATATTCTACAGTTTCAAGACTCACTTAATGGACCCCAAAGAATCCACCATTAGTGCTTATATGTGTTTCACGTAATATTAAGGTTAATTATCACATTAAAATATTATTTTTCTGCAAAAAGAATTATGACTGAATAAGTTTTTGATTTTAACTCATTTTGTAACTAGATTTTTCAATGGTTTAAACAATTTTAATTCCTTTAAAAAATTTATTTCTTGTATAAAGTTCAAAAATTGTTTGAAAATTGCTTTACTCTGAAAATGTGTAAATCGTAGCAGACTATCGTCATCGATTTTCACACGCAAAAAAAAACATTGTCGAAGTAATATGTATTCGGTGCTTGTTCGTGATGAAAATTTTACTAAAACTTCACCAAAAGCCAAATTTTCAACAAAGTAGATCAATAAAAAAAAAAATGTAATTAAAATAGTTGACGATTGAACTATTTTTTTGAAAATTTGTTTTTAAGATTTTAAACTAATTTTTTCAACTGATAATTTAACTATTCAGTTCTTGGTTGAAAATTGATCTTTTTTATTTGAAAATTCAACTATTAGGTTCAAAATTCATCTTTTTGGACAAAAATGTATCTGTTTTGTTGAAAATTGGTTTTATTTTTGGTTGAATATCAATTTTATAGGCTGAACATTTAACTATTCCAATTCTGCTTGAAAATGTATCTCTTTTAGATGAAATTTTAAGTATTTAGTTGAAAATTCAACTACTTGTTTAAAAGTTGAACTCCTTTCCTGCTAATTTTTTTTTTGTTCAACTATTTACTTTAAAATTAAATTTCAAGCAAAGAGGATGTTGATTTGAATTAACATACAGTTGAAATCAACAAGGAAAAAACAAATCTTCAACGAAATAGATAAATTTTGGATCAAAAGTATGAATTTTTAACCAAATAGATTAATTTTTATCTGAAAAGTCCAATGTGCAAGAAAAAATGGAATAATCACATTGACATTAAAAAAATTAGTTTTTAACACAAAAAAAATGAATTTTTAACAAAAAGTTAAATATTTAACCAAGAAGATCAATTTTCAAACAGAAGTGGAATAATAATAATATTACCAGTTTAAAAAAATTATCATTTGTAAGAAAGAAATTTCAACAAACTTAGCGAATGTTGAAAAAAGTGGATGAATTAGCAACTAGATAGTTTCATTTAAAAAAATAATAATATTTAACCAAATTTTTCAACTTTTAATCAAGCATTTGGATTTTCAACAGAAAAAGATGTTAATTTTGAATAAAAAACAGTTTCATTCAACCAAAAAACACGAATTTTTACCCAAAATGATGAATTTTCAACCAAATAGTTAAATTTTCAAATTAAAAAAAAGTTCTTTTCACCAAAAATGGAACAGTTAAATTTTCAGTTTGAAGAATTAGTTTTCAACCCCAAAAAACGAAATTTCAATAAAATAGTTGAATCATCAACCAAAAAGATAAATTTTCTATCAAGAAGATTAAATTTCTACCAAAAAGGTGAATTTTGAAAAAGTTTATGAGTTTTCAACCAGATTGTTGAATTAAAAAAATATATTTGAAAAAGTAGTTCAACTTTCAATCTTTCAACTTTCAAGTAGTTGAATTTTCAATAAAAAATACAAATTTTTAACAAAATTGTAAAATTCTCAACCAAAGCAGATTCATTTTCAACTAAGCTCACGGAATGTCTCCCTTAAATTACTATAATTTTAAAACTATTTTCTTTAAAGTAGAATTTTAAGCAAAAAAGATGTTAATTTCAAATAAAAAAAATAATTCTAAAAAATAGATGAATTTCGAACCAAAAAGATGAGTTTTCACCAGATAGCTGAATTTTCAACTAGAAAAGACAAATGTAAAAACAAAAATAGAATAGTTATATTTCCCGCTGAAGCAGTTCATTTTCAACAACAAAAAAACTGATTTTCAACAAAAAGTTGGATTTTCAATTAAATGACCAGTCAAAAAAATTAGTTCTAAAAAAAAGAATTTCCAGAAAACTAGGCGAATGTTAGAAAAATGCATGAATTTGGAACCAGATAGTTGAATTTAAAAAATATATATATTTAACAAACTAGTTCGTCTTCTAACCAAGTAGTTGGATTTTCAACCAAAACAGATGTTAATTTTAAATGAAAAAATACTTGAATTCAACCAACAAAAAAATTACTTTAAAATAAAAAACAGATGAATTTAACCAAAAAAAGGTGAATTTTGAACCAAATAGTTGACTTTTCGAATAAAAAAGATAATTTTTTAACAAAAAATGGGGTAGTTAAATTCTCAACCAAAGGTGGAACAGTTAAATTTTCAAGCAAAAATGGAATAGTTGAATTTTCAGCCAAAAAGATTAATTTTCTACTGAAAATGCGAATTTTCAAAAAATTTATGAGTTGTCAATCAGATTGTTCAATTAAAAAAAAAAATTAACAAAGTAGCTCAATTTTCAACCAAGTAGTTGCATTTTTAACCAAAAAAGATCATTTTTTAACAAAATAGCTAAATCCTCAACTAAAACAGATTAATTTTCAACTCAACTCACTGAATATCTCCCTCATGTTACTATGAGTGTGTATTAGTGTTAATATAAATGTGTAGATTGCTCTGCAAGTTGCCACGAAGAAAATTAAATAATGTTTAATTTTTTCATAACCCGCCGAAATTTTCAAGTAGACCTAATTTCACGAAAACAATTTCTTGGTGAAAAGCCCCAAACAATTCCGTGATATCATCAGGGTCAGGCTTTCCGATTTCCTATAAAATCGGCCATAGATATTCATTCTCTCCGTAAATAATTTACAACAGCCCAAAGATATTTTTCAACCAGAAAAAGTTAGAGCTCAATCTCTCGGGGGAGATCATCAGATCCGGTAAACAGATACGATAATAGTTCTCAATTTCGTGACTAACCCTGGATATTAGAAAAGTTTGCTTACCCTCTGGTGTTTTCATTACCTCCCCATTCTTCTCCAATCGAAAAGTACAATAGTTGCAGTTCCTCCAGCTGCGATTACATGCCCAAAATCAGAACCTACGAGAGGGTCGATGTTCAACATCCGCTTTGGCATCCGAATGTTTCGTGGTATCCTCTTCCTGGTCAGAAGTTAAAGGACACTGGGGACAAGGTTGTGGTTTCGCAATCTTATCCAAGCAGTGCCTGGTCAGTCGATTTTCTCTCTCTCTTGTCCCAACTCCTAACCAGGCTACTCTTTTTCTGAAGCCACAGGAGTCAGATAGGGGATGACTCTACTTTCTTACTTCACCTTCATCTTCTACTATCTTGTGCCATCTTCCTCCTCTCCCTTCCCAACTGGTCTCGTTTCATCTCCTTCTTGGAGTCTTGAAAGTGTCCTAGTGAGTCGATGAAGCTCAATCCTCGTAAATACTTGAAACCTATAGCCAAGGATATCGGCTAATATTCTAGGAGAGGCCGTATCTTCGCCCCCGGTGAGGAGCAACACACCACCCCTTATCTGGACACTCCACCCACTCGAGTTTCTTGGTGCGGCGTCACCTTCAGCACACCAGTGACTATACAATATTGATATTATCCCAACAGGACACTCCCGGGTAACAGAGACATGATTGCAATCCCGTTCATATATCTTCGGCTATACGACCATGTGACTCTACGCCACGCTGGGGACGTATCAAAAGCGGCGAGTCCAACCATCCTAGGATGACGATATCGTAAGTTTATTAAATACGACAATTTTAAAAGTTAGAAAGAAAAAAATTCGTCCTGTAAAATGTATAGAAATCAGTCTGGAAATCTTGGATGGACACCATAATGTTATAAAAATGGAAAGCATCCTTCTTTGATTATTTATCAGAGATTTTGATAGTAAGTGAAGGAATGGACAACAAATAGTCCTGGACTGTCTAGGAAATTTAGATAAACAGGAAAAGTTTATTTTTCATTTATGCGCTGCCCACAAATCTAATTCTGTAAGCTGACTTAGTGCTACTAAATAGAACTTATATACTAACTAGGAAAATTCTTACCGCTTTTGAGAAATAACCACTGCTTCGATAAAAATTTGTGGGGCCTACCAGGGAGCCTTCGAGTCGTGGAAAAGCCGCTGGCAAAAGTTTGTCGACGCTCAAGGGATGCACTTTGAAGAATTTTAAGGTTTTGTAGCAATATCTCAAATAAATCTATTTTTCCGAAACTTTTCCCATCAATTTTTATACAAATCCTGTATAACATAACAATAAATTCTTTAGGATTGAAAATCCTTTCCAAAAACTAATTATGTTTTTTTTTTAAAGTAGCGAATTTCCGCTGAAAAGTGTTAACATAACCTAAAATTGTTCCCAAATTGCAAATGTGTTTATACATATATACCCATTTCCAGTAAAAAACGCGAGCAAAACCTAAAATTGTTCAGAAATTTGGTCTCTTCTTTGAAATTGAATGGTTCGTTGTAAACTGTACCAATTTTCGACGACAAAGACTAGAGTTAATTAATTGAAAATTGTTCTTAATTATGAATTTTCTGTAAGATTTAATAATTTTTCTTTACAATAACTGATTTCCGATGAAAAACGTTAACATGATCTTCAGTTGTTCAAAAATTGTGAATCTTCTTTGAAATTAATATCAATATATGTCTGGTGAAAACTGCTTGCTTGACCTAAAATTCTTGACTAGCACAATTTGAAATTTTGGAAGCTTGTAAATTTTTTTTTTAACAAGAATCATTGGGTTTATATCTGATGATTTATTGTTTAGAAATGCATATTTCAGCTGAAACGCACCAATATAACCTAAAGTTGTCGCATAACTGTAAATATTTTTTGGAATCTGATAATTCTTGAATAAAAATACCAATGCTTTAGAGCAAAAAACACTAACATAACATAACAGAAGTTTATGTATAGAATTCCTGAAAATAAAACAAGAATTCAACGATCAAATTTTGACAAGCACCACAAAGTGCACATTATTTTATGCACACCACATTATGTTTTTTAATCAGATCAAAGTTACATATGGTCCTGACGCCTTCAGAAAGGTTTAATTATGGTGTGATATCAACCAAAAATTTAGAGACAGTATCCTTCAGAAAAGGTTTTTGATTGAATGTCGAAGAAATGATGTTTTACTTAAAAAAATATTTTTCCTGGATAACGAATTTCGAGATTTTGCTTTTCACGGTAATTTTTGACACATGTGATTTGAACAGTATTTAAAGAATCTTAAGCTCTCAATGATGAATTTACTGGTCAAGGATGTTCAAAATCATGTTAATTTTTGAAAAGTAATAATTTCCATAATTAAAACTGAATTAAAAGTATGTTTACAACAAGATAAAATCATTATTCTTTTAAAACATCAGATTTTCTTAATCGAAGATTTTTAAACAATGATAAAAAACATGAAAACAAACTTTCTATTTTGATTGATCAAACTAATGTTCAAGAGCAAAATTTAAATTTACGCAAGATTTTTGAAGAAGATAGGGATCCTTGGTTTGTAAATTTGACAGATATTCAAATTCCTGATTCAGTTACAGATATTCTCAAATTAGGTAAAGGTTTTAGTAACCATGTGATAAAAAGTAAATCGAAACAAATGATGGAAATAGTCAAAGATGTTGAATCAAGTATACATAAAATTCCAATATTAGATCAGCAAGATTTCCGAAACAAGGTTTTACACTTGTCAAAGAGCCTGGTTGATAAGAATTGTTTTCACATTAGTAGTATTGATCGTAAAATTTCTGAACTTTTCATGATAACGAAAAGTTTTCTTAAAAACAACATTGCTATGATTTGCATGAATGCTGATAAAGGCAATATTACAGTTTGTGTGAAGAAATCACATTATATTAGGTTTATGGAATTTACTTTCCAATCGTGATAATTTTGATTTATTGAATGAAAATCCGTTAAAACAATTAAGAAAAGACACTTTCAGGATTCTAGACAATTGGAGAAAGAATGGACTTTTAGGAAAAGATAGAAGATGGACTGATATGAATACCAAAGACACAGTTCTTGCCAGGTGTTATGGTTTGAGAAATATTCATAAAGATGGCTATCCTTTGAGAATAGTTATTTCAACTATTAACACTTTCACGAAATTTTCAGAACCAAACTTCAATTTGATACTTAAAGACTCCATTGCAACTTCAAAATACAATATCTAAATAGCTGGGAATTCAAAAAAATTATTATTTGAAAAACTGTTCCTGATGACCATGTAATCATTTCTTTGGATGTTGTTGCAATCTTTCCGAGCATACCCCTTGAATTATTCAAACAGGCAATTTTAAATATATGGGACAATATAAAAACACGTACTCGATTAAGTCAAGAAGATTTTATCAAAGGGATAGTTTTTATCATGAACTCAACTTATTTTAAATTCAATGGATCTTTTTATAGGTAAAAGTTTAGTACTTCCATGGGTTCAGTCATTTCTCCGATTTTAGCAGAAATAGTTGAAGATTTGGAGGTCTTTGCTTTCAAGAAGCTAGATTTTTTTTTGCTCTTTCACTTTGGTTATGTTGATGACACCTCATTTGTATGCCTCTAGCAAAGTTGCAGGTATTTATTGATGCTATTAACAGTTTTTATCCCAAAATTCAATTTATCCATGAAATAGAGAAAGATAATAAAATCAGTTTTTTGGACATAGAAGTAATTAAATGTCAGGATGGTATTATTATTACCACTTGCTATAGGAAAAGTACATATTCAGGTAGAATATTAAATTTCTTCTCGGCTCATCCTTTTCAAAACAAAATTGCAGTAATCAAAAACTTAGTTGACAGAGCTCTAGGTTTGTCGCACGTTTTATTTCACAAAAAGAATTTGAATATTGTTAGAAATATCCTTTTTCTTAATCATTACCCACAAAAGTTAATGGAGACACATATCACAATTAGAATGCAACAAATCAAAAGCAAACAAAATAACATTTTATCTACAGATAATCAGAAGGAAATGAGAGAATATAGTTCTTTTAGTACTTTTGTTCTCCCGTTTTTTCCTCAAATTTCGAAAAATATTGAATTTATGTTGAAAAAATTCAATATTCATACTATGTTCCGTATACCATTTAAAATGGATTCAATGATAAATTTTTGAAAAGATCCTTCAGATAAAATTTGAAGAAAGTAGTGTTGTTGAAAAATCTTGAATAGTATCATCAATTTTTTATTCACAATTTTCATCCGATTTTGACGTTTCTTCTTAAATAAAAGGTTATTAAATTTTAAAGATATTCGTGACTGTACGTCTTCACGAAGTGGGCAGAGAACGTCTGGAAAAGTCCTGTTTGGCTGTCGGCTTTGTATGACAACTTCGAGTTTAATTACATAAACTTAAAACTTATTTAGATTGAATTGTAAATTTAAATTTAACTTAATTATCATTGGAATAATATATATTCATTACCTGTGTTAGGTCTGACGTTACTTACAATGCTCCGGCAATTTGTGACATGAGCAATTCCATGTCAAATCATGAAGTTTAACACGGATTTCCCATAAGAAAAAAAGACATTTTTGTGAATTTTATTCAGAATGGTTAATATTAGGTAAATCAAAATGAAAATCCATTTTTTTCACAATTAGCCATAAAATATGAATAAAAACTAATTTGTAAAATATCACCCCCATAAGTCTGTTTTGAAGGGTCCCAAAGAAACCTTGTAAGTAAAAAATTTGGTTTTGCAAGTCTTTGGCGCTAATTATGATTTTGTTGCGGTTTTTTTTAACAATTGATTTATGATACTACTTTTTATTGATAATAAGATGTGTACAATATTTAAACAATTTATTATTGTTTCTTAGAAATTTTTTTTTAGTATAGAGTTATAAAGTCGTGGTTTTTTCCGAATTATTCAACTTACTGTCAATCAATCATAATAATTACTGTCAATAATAAATTGAATCCAACAAACCAAACTGTTTAAACAAATTACTATTGTTTATATCTATCTTTTTTATTAGTGCTAGAGTTAGTTGCGGTTTTTTTCTGAAATTTTTAACTTTTTGTTCACTTTTCTCATTTGCATTAATTATTACCTCACTTTAAGTACAAAGTCGACTATAAGTTGAAAATTTCAGAAGAAAACCGCAACTATCTAGCATTTCTATAGGATAAGATAGTTATAAACAGTAACAATTTGTTAAAAAACATTAGATTTGTTAAATTGCCTCCATCACTACCTCACACTAATTGAAAAGTGGAAAAAATGTTGAATATTTCAGAAAAAAACACAACTTTCTATCATAATTCAAAGTAATATTACTAAAAATAATACTAAATTGTTTGCACAAATATTTTTGTCAACTTGAATTAATTATTACTTCACTCTAATTGTAAAGTTGGACATAAGTTAAAAAAAGTTAAAATACCTCAAAACTATGATAAATTGTTTAGATAATTTATATAAACATCTAATTATTAATAGAAAGTAGTATTTTATGCATTAAAAATGATTAGCGACAAAAGCTCGCAGAACCCAATTTTTCACTTATGATATTTGAAAAATAAGTTTTGATTCGTATTCGAACAAATGAAAATTGAAAAAAAATTTTCAATCCTTTTTTAATTATTTCTCGAAAATTAAGGGACATCCCATTTTCATATTTACCGGGGTTTTAGCGCACGTTGTAAACTACCTTCAAACAATTTTTTAAAGAAAATAAAAAGTAGTTTTTTCCAAAAATTCAGTTTAAATATTTGTTTTTAAAAAATTCAAAAATTCATTAAATTTTTCTTTTCAACAAATGCATTTTTTAACTGCGTCTTATTATGAATAAAAAATCCTAATATCTCAAAAATCATCACAGTAATGAAGGTTTAAGGAAACGAAAAAAGAGAAGGAAGGGGATTACGTTGGTTGTCCTCTCATTTTTCTTTCCTCTTTTTTATTTTTGTCCGGAGAAACAATTTTTTTTGTTCTTAGGAATTGCAATAGGAGCATTTTGTGGTGGTTGTCCAAATTTAATCGTTGGATTCTTATTTTATTTTGAGGAATTCTATACATTAACTTGAGTATTGGACATTAAATAGGATTCTGAATTTGATTTTAAACTAATTTAAAATTCTTAAATTTCAAAAAACAGAAGTTGTTCAGAATTGTTAATCTTCTTCGAAATCCGATGATTTTTTTCAAAATAACTTATTTTATGTGAAAAACGTGAATATGACCTGAAACTATTAAAAAAATCAAATCTTGTTCCAAATATAATGATTTTTGTTTCAAAATGCGAATGTTGGCTCTGAATCTTATTCAAATTATTATTATTTCTCTTTAGAATACCAGTTTTTGGTGTAAAGCGCTAACGTAACCTAAACTTGTTATTGAATCATAAACCTTGAAAATACAATGATTATTGTTTAAAATAACGTATTTCTTATGAAAAACGTTAAAATTACCTGAAACTGTTGAAAAAATGGCAAATATTGTTCAAACCATTACGATTTTTTATTTAAAATACGGATTTATACTGTAAAACGATAGCATAACCTAAAATTGTGAAAAGTTAAGAACCTCCTTAAAAATCTTTTTTTTTTAATCGAAAATACCGATTTTCAACGAAAAAGACTAACATAATCCAAAATTGTTAAGCTATTCTTAATTTCGTTAAAAATATAACGATTTTTGTTTTAAATTAGGAACTTTTGGTGTAAAAAAACAACATAAACTAAAAATTTTCAAAAATTATGACCCTCTAAAATCTGATGATTATTGTTTAAAAAAACGATAAGCGTTAAAAAAAAGCTAACAAAACCTCAAATTGTTGAAAATAGTTAATCTGATCAATGATTTTTGTTTGAAAATGTTAATTTCCTTTGAAAAAACAAACACAACCTAAATTTATTAGGTTGTGAAAATTTTATTTTAACCAAACAAGAGTATTAAAAAGCACACATCTTTCTCAGTTCGCATAAAGTTTTCTCTAATTTTTCTTATTGAAAGACTGACTGTTAGTAGAATAAGGTTAGTATTGGTCAGACACCAAAATGACATAATTGAATTACTTTTATTTGAAATGCTGAAAGACTCTGAATTGACTCAAGATGAAAAGATTACATTTATTGTCTTGCCGTGACTTACCCTTTCTACTCGGCATAATAAAATTGATAAGACTTAATCGTACGGCAAGTTTTATGAAAAGCTGCTTGAAGCCAAAGTTTTTTAAAAGGTGAATATAAAAATCTCTAAGAAAACAATATTTTTCACAACAATTTAAACTGGCAGAACGAGAGTAGAAAAGGGCGGTATTGGCCAGACACCAAAATGACATAATTCGATTCATTTTCATTAAAATAGTGAATTCAAAGAAAATGATAATCAATATTCCGAGTTGAATCAGGATGAAAAGATTTATTTGTTGTCTTGCCATGACTTACTGTTTCTACTTAACATAATAAAATTGCTGAGACTTTACGATAATGTCAGTTTTATAAAAAGTTTTTGACGCCGAAATTGTTTACAAGGCAAGTATAAAAATATCTAAAAAACAATATTTCTCACTTCGATCAACACTGGCAGAGTAGAAAAGGAATGTATTGTTCAGACATTGAAATGACATCATTTGATTAACTTTAATTGAAATGCTAAACTCAATAAAAATCATACTCAAGATTCTGAAGTGACTCTACATGAAAAGATGAAATCCTTTGTCTTGCCGTGAGTAACCCTTTCTACTTGGTCTAATAAAATTGTAGAGACTTTATGATAAGGTAGGTTTTACAAAAAGTTGTTTGACACAAAAATTGTTGAAAAGGCGAATAAAAAATATTTTAGAAAATAACATTTTCCACTTTGATTAACATTGACGAAATGTTAGTAGAAAAAGGATGTATTCGTCAATCGTCAACACTTAATCATAATTCAATTAATATGAAATTAATTTCAATAGAAATGCTGAACTAAGTGAGGATAAAATATAATTTTCTTAATAGAGTCTAAATGAAAAGATTCAATCAATTGTCTTACTATAACTCACTATTTCTACTTTGAATAAATAAAATTGTAGAGACTTCATGATAAGGTAGGTTTTACAAAAAGTTTCTTAACACCAAAATTGTTGAAAAGCCGAATAGAAAATATTTTGGAAAATAATAATATGATTGACATTGACAGAATGTGAATAAAAAAGGAATTTATGAACCATACTAGAGAATATTGAAATGAATTTAAAAAGATTTCAAAAAATTTCAAGATTGTCAAACGAAAATGAAAAGTTCAGAAAATATATACCAATCAAAATAACTAGGATTTTTCGACAAATTTAGTTCAGGGTTCCAAAACTTTGAAAAAATTAAGAATTATTCAAAATTATTATTTTATATTAAAAATTAGTTTCTGGTATTTTGAAACGGAAATCATTATAGTTCGAAAAATATTTGTAAATTTTGTCAGTTTCAGGTTCTATTAACTTTCTTTGCAGTAAAGGGGCTATTTCAAACAAAAAAACATTAAATTTTGAAGATGATTGACAATTCTCAACAATTTTATGTTTGGTTTTATCTGAAATTATTTGGGTTTTTTAAAGAATAAATTATTACATTTTAACGAATATTGACCATTTATAACATTTTTAGGTTATGCTGGTGTCTTTAAAAAAATCTATTTTAATGTAAATGGACAACTTTTTGGCAACTTTAAGTTTTGTTGACGTTTTACACCGCAAATTCTAAGACCAATCTATTTAGATTATTAAATTTTCCAATTAGGAAAAGAAAACAATCCAAAATATTAAATACATTTCTAAAAAATTCTTGTTAAAATTCAATGCATACTTTTTACACAAAATTTTTCAAATGAAAAAAAGATTTCTTACTAAAATTGAGGTAAAACTGTGTAAACTCAATTCAAAGAAATCTTAAAATTATTCATAAGCAAACCCTGCAGATTGGAAAGAATCATATGTTTAGTGTCTCTATTTACAAATTTTTAATTAAGATTGAAAAGAATTTTATTTTCTCCGGAAATCGGTTATTATATAGTAACGAATAATTAGATTTCTAGGAAGATTAAAATTTTTTGTACAATTATAGGTTGAGCTAGTGGTTTTCGCCAAAAATATTTATTGAGATTTCAAAGAAGATTTAAAATTTTTAAACAATTCAAGGTTACTTTAACGTTATTTACCGGAAATCAGTTATTTGAAACAAAAATGATGTGACTTAAAAGAAGATTTACAATTTGGAACAATTTTTTGTTCAGTTATGTTAGTGCTTTTCTTCGAAAATTGGTATTTTTATTTAAAAAATTTACAAAATTTTGCAGACCTTTCTGTAGAGTTTTTCGTCAAAAATAATTATTTTTAAATAATTGAAAATTATTATGATGTTTCGGAAAAAAATATAAAAAAATCTGCATCACTTCCTTTCCTAACTATTTTTTTCTAATAAATTATGGAAGAAAAATGATGCAAATGTGAAGTTATTGCAACTGGTGTCGTTTTTCCATGAATTTAATTTGTTTATTTTTAATGTTATTTTTTACAATTTTAACTAAAAATATACATCCTAGCGTAAATTGGTTTCAAGAAAATTAGTAGATATAATTTAGGCGAAAAATTTTGTTAAATAAAATGTTATTGTAGCTTGTGAACTTCTTTCCAAAAAGTTATTTTTTTTGGTTTCAATATATTTTTATAACAAGAGTTTATAACAAATTTGTAGATCTTTTTTGGTTGAACAACGATTGTCTTTTAATTTTTTTTCGTCTCTTATGTCGTTTTCCAAAAGTTTACTTTTTTTTTTAATCTTGTTTTTTACGATTAAAAGAAAATCTACACGTTCTGTCTAAAAATGATCGATAACAAATTTTTAGATGATTATTGGGTGAAAAACTTTTGTTCATTAATTTTTTTCGTATCTTGTGCCGTTTCCCAAAAAAAAATTATTTTTTATTTGCATTGCAATTTTTTACGAATGAAAGTAAAACTGCGCTTCCTATCAAAAAATGATATTATACAAATGTGTAGCTTTTTTCATGGTTAACAAATTTTGTTGATCAATTTTTTTTGTATCTCGTATCGTTTGCCTAGAAATTCAATTTTTCCATTTTTAATGCAGTTTTTCACGAATTAAACAAAAACCACGCATCCAATCAAAAAGTGATCTATAACAAATTTGTAAATCTTTTTTTAGTACACAATTTTTGTCATATCATCTTTTTTCGTATCTTGTATAGTTTGTCCGGAAAATGGAATTTTTTATTCTTCATTATTTTTTGTGCGGTCAAAATTTGAATTTTTTATTTTTCGAGAAAATTAAAAAGTTATTGTGATAATCTTGTAGGGTGTTCAAAATTCAACGTTTTTCTTTTCCTGACATTTTTTCAGGTCGTGCGTTGTTTGGCTTAAAATGTTCATTTTCGTTTGTTTTTTGGAATTTTGTAAATGCTACAACTCCGGTAATTTTTTTCTTAATAAAAAAAAGTCATGTGAATAAATTGTCACTTTTTTAATTTTCATCCAAAATGGCTGGTTAACGTATTTGACCTTCATTTTAGGACACTTGAAAAGTATACCAAAGCCCAATCCAATCTGTCAATTTTTTTAAATGTTATCGTGCTCACAGCCAGACATACAGCCAGACATACAGACATATAAAAATACATACAGACATACATACAGACATACAGACAGACACATTCGTAAAAACCTGTTTTTTGTGTTCAGAGGGTCTCAAAACGTGGACATTGGATAAAAACGGGGGGGGGGGGGCCTCAAATTTTACACAAATGTAATACATTTTCTGATGAGAATGCAAAAATGTGGCCATTAAAAGATTTTTCAACACCATAACACTTATTCAAATTTTTGTACCCATGATTATATTTAAAATATGATCACGGGAAATGGGATTGGCTAAGAAAAATGAGCAATAGAAGTGTGGATTTAAAATCGATTAGTTAATTTCTGTTAGTCCAAGGGCGGCGAATTTCTGTTAGCCTAGGGACGGCTAATACCTAAATCCGTCACTCAAAGTAAGGCAAGTGTGTGAGCGGAAGTGAGGTGACGGGAGAAAAATTATGAAAGGGAAATTATGTTAGGAGAAATATGATAACGGAGGGGAAGTAGAAAAGGGGATTGGGGGAAGTAAGAATGGGCAGCAGAAGTGAGGGATGAGTAGGGAAAGTATGAGGCAAAGGGAAGTTGGGGAAGGCCTGATACTCCTAAGATAGGATCGAATAGGATAGCATCGGCTCAGATAGGACTGGCCAGGATAGGTTAGAAGAGGAGAGAAGAGAGAGAAGCAAGTGATAGGTGAAAGGAGGACATTTACACAACTTAATAACGTCTTAATAGGTTAGAAAACCCTTTTTTGTAGGTGCATGGTGTCTCCTTTGCCTAATTTTTAAAATATGATCATAAGAAGTGGGATTGGCAAAGAAGCACATCAATGGGAGTTGGGGTTAAGAATAGTGGATCTGAGATGGTGAGTATAGTTAAGAGAGGCGATGAAGAGTGGGTTTTTAACACCGGGCAAAGGGGAAAAGAGAGTGGTGGGGGTTAATTGACAGAAAGTTCAAAAAGGGTTTTTAAGGTGAAAAGAGGAATAGGTGTAAGAGAATAGCAGAGGATAAAGCAGAGAGTGTAAGCAAGTCGCAAGATTTAATGTTCTGTTAGAAGGGTTTCAGTGGTTAAGGGACAGATGGTCTAAGGAGGGTTTTCAGGGAATAAGTGGTAGGTGGTGCAATTAGGTTGAGGGGCAAATTCCTAAAAGTTACAGAATCAAATTCTGTCATTTGAGATAATGGTTTGGCATTGAGAGAGTATAAAATCAAACAGTCTTGGACCGGAAAAGGGGTGAGGGCAAAGACACTAGAAGGAGAAAGCAAAAGAGGAGGGGCATGAGTGGTAAATGAGGCGTAGCCAATCGTTTCATTGCATCAATAGTCGTAGCGGAGTTATACCAACTTTCTTGATAAATCCCGCTTACTTTGCGCCATAACATAACTTTACAGAATCGGAACCACGGCCACGGAAGAATTGCGATTTGTAACTTTAGATGAGGTCTCCGACTGTGCTCCTTCTCTTTTCGCCCTCTTTAACTGTATTACCCCGCTAGCTGGTAGTCGCATGGTATCCTGGTACAGGAATTTTCCTACGATATCTCCTTCCGCCGGATTTCGAGGAAAAGTCCTAGCACGATCTTCAGTCTGGCTCGAATCCTTTCCATTCTTCTCATCAACTTGCAAATAGCCCAAGACTTCGATTTTACTGGCCCAGAGAATCAGAAAATACACTTTGTTCCCAAATTTGTTTCACATCTCGTTTCCCTAAGAATAGATACGGAGATGTTCAAAAACTACACCACGCAATTTTTAAGACTTTTTCTATCATTTTCTTTCTTTGACACATATCATCAAAGTTGTACCGCCCCCCCCCCCCAGGGTGACGTAACTTATACAAACACCCCCGCCCAACTCCATTTAGAACAAAATTTCTTCTTTAATTTCAATTGAACAACGCCTATAATAAAATAAAAAACATGCGAACATAATATTTTAACAGACTTTTTAGAAAAAAATGCTTTCAAAACAGAGGAAGTATAGTGATTTTTCACGAACTAAAAAGACTAATTTTCTACCAAAAGTTGACTTTTAAACCCGCAGAGATGAATTTTCAATCAAGAATCTATAAATAAATACAATAAATAACAACCAAAATTACAAAAAAGTACAACTTTTTTCTATGATTGAGACGAGTTTTGTACTTTTTTGTATTTTTATGTATACCATTAATTTACCATGTAAATTGTTATATTTTACTGTAGTTTTAATTTTCTAAAAGAATTTAGTAAAAATTACAACCACAAGAATCTACAGCAATTTACATTTTTTGTAACCAAACATTTGTTCTTTTTCGACCTAGGATGAAAAATATTTAGAATATTGCAATGAAATAGTTTTAAATTAAGATGCGATCATGTATACATGATCGCTATTAAAAAAAGCTTCTACGTTTAAACTTTAAAGGGATGATAGAATATTAAAAGACAATGATGAATAAACGTTCTTAAAAAAAACACGTTACGTTTAAAGTTTTTTTTTTTCTTAAATATAGCAATCGATTGGATACCATATATGTCATTTGAAATTATGTAATTGCAATATTCTCAATACTTGTGATCCTGGGTCGAAAAAAAAACAACTGTTTGACTGAAGATGAACATTTAACAATTGAAAAAGAATTGATCACGGCCATTGAAATTAAAAGGTACGAACTCTTAAAGATAAAAAATTTTTCACTTGAAGTTATAAAAACTGAACCGCAAATGAAGACACTCAAAGTGAAATACATACTTTTGAATTTTGAACTTTTAAAATTAAAGCTTAAAAAAAATATTAATTCAAACGCTCAATAATTTACGGGTATAAAATTCAAGCTTTTAACACTTTTCAACTGAAAATTTTTTAATCAAAATCCGTTAAACTGCAGTATTTTAACTTTTATACTTTTAATTTATAAATTTTCAAAATTATATCATTTTAAGCAATTTCAAGGTAGAATCATTAATTTATACATTAAAATTTGTTTTGAAGTCTTTTTAAATATTCTCTTAAAAATTTGTTTTGAAAAAATAATTCAAAAAATATTCAGGAATCTAGTAATAATATTGTTATCTTAGAATTGGAATATTTCCTACAATTTTTTTTCAAATCCTTCAAAAATAAAAAAAACTACCTTAAAATCATCCAGATTCTTTTTTGACAAAATTATTGTTATTTTTTCTAGGAATTTTGATACAAATTTTTTATTCATTTAAATCCTTTTAAATTGCTTAAAAAACTTATCAATTTTGTGTTAAAAATCTTCAAAAATCTACATTGTGTATTAACCGGTTTGAAATCTTCACACGTTTTAAATTATTTTGGAATCTATTCAAAACTTCTAAACATTTTTTGAAATTTCCCGATCATTTTCCAAATTAATAATTGTTCAATAGTCATTTATTAATTAAAAATGTTTGTTTTAAATCTTTTTAAATATTATCTTAAATTTAATTTTTCAAAACATACAAAAATTTTAAATTTTCCCTGCAAAATTGAGAATTTATTTTTATTTTCTTAAAACCTTTGAAGATCCTTGAAAAGCTTCAAAATTTTATTTCAAAACCTTGAGAAATCTGAATTTATTTTTTTATTTTTCAAAATATGTTCCAGTTTTAAATTAATTTTGAATTTTCTCAAAACTTTTAAATATCTCTTAAAGTAACTCAAATTTTTTCAAAACTGATAATTGTTCCAAAAAAAAAATTTAACACTCTTAAATATTAATGATTCAAGGCTTTCTATTTTAAATATTTCAGTTTAAAATTGTTTAGTTTTTAATATTTGATTCATAATTGCTCATTTTAAATGAAAATATAAAATATTACTCAATATTAAAAAAAATGTCATCCTTTATTAAAAAATTTCAAATTAAATGATTAAAAATCGAATATTTTAGATTGTAACAATTTTTTAATATTATTTGGAATTGAATAAGAGCGTATAATTATGAATCTATTGATTTTAAATTGTTTTAAAATTAAGAATTATTGTTCAATTTTCAATAATGGAACTACATTTTAATGCGATTTATTATAATAGCAAAAATTCTTAGCAAAAGTGTATTCTTTTTTTTTTAATATTAGTTTCTTATAGAAACTTATATATTACATATATTACAAAAATTTACAGTATACTACAAGTCGTAATTTACGTAAAATTAAAAGTGTTAATAAAAAGTTATACAAATTTTTGAATTGTAGAAACTCATACTTTATTGTTAATTTTCTTACTTTTCCACAAGAAAATACAAGGAAACAAATAGCTATTTGTATTTAATTGTATTTTGTTGCTAAATTGTGTACATTTTTTTACAAAAAAGTACACATTTTAACAAAAAAATTTCAGTTCTAGAAATATTGTACTTTCTTGTAAAAATGTTTTCTACCAGGTATAGTCGTTAAATTTTTAACATAAAAAGATTAATTTTAAACCAAATAGCGAAATTTTCAAGTCGAGAGGACGAAGTTTTCAGAAGAAGTTAAATTTTCATGAGAAAAATATCAATTTTTATTTAAAACAAAACAGTTCAATTTTTAATCAAAGAAATGAGTTTTCAATTCGAATGATGAATTTTCAAAACAAACAAAGAAAAACGAATTTTAAACAGAACAGTCTACTTTTTCATCCAATTTACAATTAAAAATAGAATAGTCAAAAGTTTTTTTGAAAAATCATATGATAGAAAGGTAATAAAAAAAATTGTAACAAAAACATATATACATGAGTTTGATGCGTTTTTCAACGCGGAATTCAACCATGACTTTGTTTTTTCGATAATAAGAAGAAATTATAAAAAAAGAAGAAAAAATGGTTTTACCAAAAACTTTACATTTAACTAATAATAATTTTTTTGTATTCAACTTGATGGCAACTCTACTGAGAGGCAACTTCTCTGTTGATATAAAAATAATTGATATTCAGTTGAGTATAAAGTTTTTGGTAAAACCGTTTTTCGAAATCGTGTTTTTTCAATGTTTCAACCATTTTTTCACCTTTTTATCATATGATTTTTGATTTTTCGAAAAAAAATTTAATTAAAACAGTTAAGCAGTGATTTTCAACGAGAAATGGTATGATTGGAAAATTTATTTTGAAAAATTGATTTTAAAAATAATGTCAATAAAAGTGTTCAATCTTCAACCACTAAAATAAATGTTCAGCAATATAGTTCAACTCAGTAGTTGAATTTGCAACCAAAACAGATGAATTATAAATTAAAAATCTAATAATTGAATTTTCAATTACAAATATTAATTTTTTAACAAAAAGAAATGTTATGAAGCTTTTTGCTATTTTCAACAAAACAGTAAAATCTTGAACTAATAAAAAGAATTTTCAACAAAGTAGTTAACTTTCAATCAAAAAGTTGAATTTTCAACGAAAAAAGATTAATTTTACATCCCAAATTTAATATCTAAATTTTCAACTAGAACAGATCAATTTTCAGCCAAAAATGGATCAGTTGAATTTTCAGATAAGACAATCAATTCTCAGCTAAAAACAACGAATTTTCAAGAAAATATTTGAATTTGCAACCAAATAGCAGAATTTTTAACTAAAATGGATGAATTCAGAACCAAAAATATAATACTGGATTTTTCCATTTTTATCTAAAAACAATTAATTTTCAAACAAAAATAAAAAATTTCAATACAATAGTTAAATCTTCAACCAATGAAATTACATTGTAACAGAGTAGTTCAACTTGCAACCTGGTATTTGATTTTTTAATTGAAAAGATAAATTGTCAATGAAAAGTTCATTAGATTAATTTTTATCAAAAAAGGATAGAGTTTTAATCAAAAATGGAATAGTTAAACTTTTGATTAGGGAAATTAATTTTCAACCAATAAAAGAACCAAAAAACGAAGAGAGATCATTATTGAACCAAAAAGATAATAGTAGACATTTCAATTAAAAATACTCAACTTTCAACGAAAAGTAGTTGAATTTTCTTATTAGGTTCTAATAATTCATTTCGCATTTAGGCCAAAAAACGAGAAAAATAGGAATTCTTTTGAAAACAGGAGAAAAAAAATGCTTTAGAAAAGGGGAAAAGAGGGTCAAGTCTGTAATTGAATTCTTCACTTGTCAAATAAGATCACTAATTTTCATTTTTTCAAGCATTTCATAGTTCCCATAGTTTTCCTCTCTTAATCCCCCTACATCCCTCTACTTCCCCCACCTACATTTCAATAATCGCTTCCCCTTCCTTCCCCAACTTCTGGCTCACCTGATTCCCCCTCTCCTCACTTCCTCAACCATTTCCTTTCACTTCCTGTATTCCATACATTTCCCTCCACTTCTTCCAGTTCCGCTTCCCTCACTTCCGCTACTTACCCTCCCCTCATTTCCAACCACTTCTTCTACTTCCCCTTGCCTAATGTCCTCTTATTTCTCCTAAATCCTCTACCTTTATTTCTTCTTACTCCCCCTGCACCCGTCTTCCCACATCACCTACTTAACTTCCTTTATTTCCCCTACTTCCTCTTCTCTATTTTCCCCTCATTACTCATCCCCTTGTGAATTGTGAGTTATAAGTTAGGTGTTAGGAGTTTCTCACACTTCTTCTTCTTGGAGAAAGTACGACAAATGGACAGACGTATAACCGACCGAATCTATAAGGGTTTCTCCCCGGGACGACGAAACTGATACATCTTCCATTAAGATGGAATTTTATTGTTGCTTTAATCAAAATTCTGAATAGATGATTGGTGAGAATAATTCAGTAGGAAGAGCGACCAAAAGTACTAGGTGGACAAATTGGCATTCTTCTTTCGACTGGGATCGTGGTCACCGTTTGACACGTTCACCACTTTTTGAACGAGATGTCGGGGTTTGGTAGCTGGAGTGAAGTGATCTTCGGATGCTAGGTCTAGCTTCTGGGTTTCAGGGTGCTGCCGTTCAATCTCGATGGCATTGTGCGCGACTAATTAGTCTGAAGCGCGAGATCGAGGAGCGAACGGCTTTAATTAACATTCCTCGCTCGCTCAGCGCCAACGCCGAACCACCTTCTCGGAAGGGCAAATTGAAGGCTGTAAATGTCGGTAGGATCCCCCGAACCGTTGATGGTGGCCGTACACCTTTAACCATCCCGCCCGAAATTAGACTTTCTGTCGGAGCTTTCTAACGAAGGTGATGTAAGTTAGTTTTAATTTTTGCAAGCTTCTGGAACTGAAAGTAGTATTTTTGTCTCATCCTTGTTAATTAAAAGGGAAATGAGATATACCACAGTTTCCCTCTTCTCAAAATACGCGGAGGTGAAGGAAAATTTCTGCAGTGAAGGTGGGAGGTGTTCGGAAGATGTGGTGAAAGTGAGGGTTGTGAAAGATAGAAGAGAAAATCTAAACTGAAGGTGGATGCAATGAAAGATGAAGAAGATGTAAGAAAAGAAAGTACTGATAATGAGAAAGATGTTTTGGAAGGAAAAAAGAGATTGAACAATTTTATTGAGTTTTAGGAGAGATAAATACTAAAGGTCTATCACGTCCAGTTGTCACTCCAATCTATTCTTTCTCTTACTACATCTTATTTAATTATTAAACTCATTTCCTATAGCGTCAAGCCTGATCGTCACATGACACCTTCTGTCAACTCTGGCTCGATAACTTTTTTTATCCCTTTCTTCACTTTCTTACTCTAAATTTTGAGGGCTGGCAATGGAAAATTGAGGGAAGAAAGCGTTAGGTACTGAGTCACAAATGAAGGTAGGAAAAGATGAACAGGAAGGGATGATAAAAGACTAAGGAGATATTAAATAGATTTTAGAGAGAAAACATAAAATGGATACATGAAGGAAGTATGGTTTCAAAGTTAGAGAAGATGAAAAGATGTAGGGATTAAAGAAGATGACAGAGAAATAAAGTTCAATGATAACGGAAGTAGACAACAGAATGAAGAGGTGAAAGAAGTTATAATTTTAATGTCACAAGGCAAGTAAAAAAAGTTGTGGGAGTAAAAACAAAGGTGCCAAATATTAGATAAAGGTTGTCGAAGATGAAAAGAAGGGAAGAGGAAGGAAAGTTGAGCGGAGATATGAAGTATATTTGAGACGAAATGAAGAAGTACACCTTCAAAATATGCAGAGGTTAAGGAAAATTGATACAATGAAGGTTGGGATTGTTTGGAAGAGCAAATGAAAGTGAAGGTTTGAAAAGACAAAAGAGAGGATCCAAGCTGATGGTGAAATATTGATAATTGCGAAAGGTGTTCTAGAGGATAGAAATAGATTTAAACAGTGGTTTGGGTTTGAGGAGGGATTAAAGCTAAAGGTTTGAAAAGATGGAGGATTAGAGGAGAAGGATTTTCAAGAAGATCCGGTCACCAAGAAAAACAATTCAGATTACTTCAATAGTGGATTGAGTCTCTAAGTCTAAACTTTTATTGGCAATAATTGGAATCATTGATTCGTGAGTCTGCTCCTTCTCTTACTACATCTTATTTAATTATTGAACTTCTTTCGTTTAGGGTCTAACCTAATCTTCAGAAGACATCTTCTCTCACTCTAAATTTTAAAAGCTAAAGAATAAGAGGTTGAAGAAAGTATGTACTTAAGGTTGAAAAAGATGGAAAGGTTAGGGAAGGTCTGAAGTGGAGGTTAAGGAAGACTATGGAGAAATAAAGTAATAAGCGAGTGTGAAGGAGAGAGAAAAAAGATGCAAAAACAGTTGCAGAGAAGCATAAACATTGGTTAGGATATCACGGAATGGATGAAAAAAGGCTAGGGAGATATTAAGTGGATTTTAGAGAGACTGCAAAAAAAGGGATACATGATTTATAGCCTGTTTTCTGGATTTTATGAATGACCGTCAACCGGGCTAATGAGGTATCAAAATTTGCTCGTATTGTCAACAAAATAATTAAATCTTCAACAAAGATAAATGAATTATTGACAAAGCTGTTGAACTTGCAACCAAGTAGTTGAATTATCAAACGAAAAAGGTGAATACTCAAAGGAAAGTATAATAGTTCAATCCAAACAGAAGCCACAAATTTTAATCAAAATAGTTGAATTTTCTACCAAAATATATTTTATACCAGAAGAAATGAATTTTTAACAAATGAGTTGAGGTTTTAAGCTAAAAATTCAAATACTTTATTATTTAACATAAAGTTGCAACGGAATGGCTCATTATCAACGAAGAAATATAAATTTTTAAACAAAAATGCTATTTTTCAGGCCAAAAACACGATATTGCAGAAGACACTTAAATTTCCAACAAAACAATCAAACTTTTAACAAAGTAGTAGAAGTTTCAACCCGAAAGAATGAACTTTTGAGTATAAGTAGTTGAATTTTCTTATTGGGTCCTACAAAAAAAATGAAGCTCAAACAAAAAACTACTGTAAAATTAAATTTAAAAAACTAAAATGTATTTAATCAAAGTCGTTCTTATTTTTTAAACAGCTAATTGTAATGTAATCTGGAAAAGGGAAGGGAAAAGTTCTGTCGCACACTATCCCTTTCCCAGTTTTATGATTTCTTCACAAAAATTGTCAGAATTATTCTATTTGAAAATTTATGATCAAAAAGTCTTTTCTATTCATGCGTCAACTTTGAATTATGTTGATGAAAAAAGACAGATGATTCAAATATTATAAATGAGCATAACTTCCTTAATCTTCAATAAAGTGTAATAATATTATAGATCAATCGATTTGCCTCGAATCAAGGAATCTTTTCCGCTCTTACAACAATTTTTAATTATGATAGTAAAACAATTTTTAATATAAAAAACCGCGTTTTCTATTATGCATTACCATAGCTTCTTTAATCTTCAATAAAACGTATCAATATTATAGGTCAATCTATTCGTCTTGAATCAACACAACTTTTCTATTCTTGCATCAACTTTAAGTTATGAGCGTGAGAAAATTTTTACTATAAAAATCTTTTTTTAATATAATATAAATGAACATAACTTCCTTACTCTTTGATAAAATGTATTAATATTATAGGTCAATCGATTCCTCTCGAACCAAGGAATCTTTTATGTCCTTGCATCAACTTTGAATTATGTTGAACAAAAAGATTTTAGTATAAAAAAACGTATTTTCAAATATTGTGCATTACCGTAGCTTCGTTACTTTTCAATAAAATATATCAATGATATGAGTCAATCGATTCGTCTTGAATCAAAACAATTTTTCTATTCTTGCATCAACTTTAAATTATAAGAATGAGAAAATTTTTACTATAAAAATCGTTTTTTAATATAATATAAATGAATACAACTTCCTTACTCTTTGATAAAATGTACTATTATTACAGGACAATCGATTCCTCTCGAACTAAGGAATCTTTTATGTTCTTGCATCAACTTTGAATTATGTTGAACAAAAAAGTTTTAATATAAAAAACCGTATTTTCAAATATTATGCATTACCAGAGCTTCCTTACTCCTCAACAAAATGTATTAATATTATAGGTCAATCGATTCGACTTGAATCAACACATCTTTTCTGTTCTTGCATCAACTTTGAATTATGTTAATGAAAAAAGTTTTACTATAAAAAACCGATTTTCAAAATATATAAATTACCATAAATTCCCTACTTTTGATAAAATCTATTGATATTATAGGTCAATCTATTCGTCTCTAACCAAGAAATCTTTTATATTCGTGCATAAAGTTTGAATTATGTTGAAAAAGAAAGTTTTATTATAAAAAACCGTGTTTTCAAATATTATGCATCACCATAGCTTCCGTTCTCTTCAACAAAATGTATTAATATTATAGGTCAATCGATTCGACTTGAATCAACACATCTTTCATATTCTAGCATCAACTTTAAATTATGTTAAACAAAAAAGATTTACAATAAAAAGCCGTATTTTCAAATATTATGCATTACCATAGCTTCCGTACTCTTCAACAAAATGTATTAATATTATAGGTCAATCGATTCGACTCGAATCAACACATCTTTTCTGTTCCTGCATCAACTTTGAATTATGTTAATGAAAAAAGTTTAACTATAAAAAACCGATTTTCAATATATATAAATTACCATTACTTCCCTACCCCTTAATGAAATGTAATGATATTTTAGGTCAATCGATTCGTCTCGAACCATGGAATCTTTTATATGAGTGCATCAACTTTGAATTATGTTGAACAAACAAGTTTTAGTATAAAAAACCGTGTTTTCAAATATTATGCATTACCATAGCTTCCTGACTCTTCAATAAAATGTATTAATATTATAGGTTAATCGATTCGTCTTGAATCAACACAACTTTTTTATTCTTGCGTCAACTTTATATTATGAGAATAAGGAAATTTTTACCATAAAAATCGCTTCTTAATATAATATAAATGAACATAACTTCCTTACTCTTCGATAATATTTATTATTGTTATGAGTCAATAGATTCCTCTCGAACCAAGGAATCTTTTATATTCTTGCATCAACTTTAAATTATGTCGAACAAAAAAGTTTTACTATAAAAAACCGTATTTTCAAATATTATGTATTACCATAGCTTCCGTACTCTTCAACAAAATGTATTAATATTATAGGTCAATCGATTCGACTCGAGTCAACACATCTTTTCTGTTTTAGCATCAACTTTGAATTATGTTAATAAAAAAAGTTTACCTATAAAAAACCAATTTTCAAAATATATAAATTACCATGACTTCCCTACTCCTCAATAAAATGTATAAATATTATATGTCAATCGATTTTTCTCGAACCAAGGAATCTTTTATATACGTGCATCAACTTTGAATAATGTTGAACAAAAAAGTTTTACTATAAAAAACCGTATTTTGAAATATTATGCATTACCATAGCTTCCTTACTCTTCAATAAAATGTATTGATATTATAGGTTAATCGATTTGTCTTGAATCAACACACATTTTTCGTTCTTACATTAATTTTGAACTATGTTAGTGAAAAAAGTTTTACTATAAAAAACCGTATTTTCAAATATTATGCATTACCATAGCTTCCTTACTATTCAATAAAATGTATTAATATTATAGGTCAATCGATTTGCCTCAAATCAACACATATTTTTCGTTTTTACATCAATTTTGAATTATGTTAGTGAAAAAAGTTTCACTATAAAAAACCGTATTTTCAAATATTATGCATTACCATAGCTTCCGTACTCTTCAACAAAATGTATTAATATTATAGGTCAATCGATTTGACTTGAATCAACACATCTTTTATATTCTAGCATCAACTTTAAATTATGTTAAACAAACAAGATTTACGATAAAAAGCCGTATTTTCAAATATTATGCATGACCATAGCTTCCTTACTCTTCAATAAAATGTCTCAATATTATAGGTCAATCGATTCGTTTCGAATCAACACATTTTTTCTGTTCTTGCATCAACTTTGAATTATGTCAATGAAAAAAGTTTTACTATAAAAAACCGATTTTCAAAATATATAAATTACCATTACTTCCCTACTCTTTAATGAAATTTAATAATATTGTAGGTCAATCGATTCGTCCCGAACCATGGAATCTTCTATATGAGTGGATCAACTTTGAATCATGTTGAACAAACAAGTTTTAGTATAAAAAACCGTGTTTTCAAATATTATGCATTACCATAGCTTCCGTACTCTTCAACAAAATGTATTAATATTATAGGTCAATCGATTCGACTCGAATCAACACATCTTTTCTGTTCCTGCATCAACTTTGAATTATGTTAATGAAAAAAGTTTAACTATAAAAAGCCGATTTTCAAAATATATAAATTACCATGACTTCCCTACTCTTCAATAAAATGTATTAATATGATAGGTCAATCGATTCGACTTGAATTAACACATATTTTCTGTTATTGCATCAACTCTGAATTATGGTAATAAAAAAAGTCTTACTATAAAAAAAACCGATTTTTAAAATATTATTGAGTGCTAAAAAAATGCAAGAAGCCCTCCAAATTTCATCAATTTATCTGCAACCGTTTTCAAGTGAACGTGTTCACAAAAAACTGTGACATCCATACAAATCCAAACACACACATCCACAAACACACACACGCATATCCGAACCATCGCTTAGAACAGTGTATTAGCCATTTTCAAATTGAGGAAGGTTTAATTAAATGAATTTAAAAATTTTGGAAAATGTTACCATTGCAAAGCTTCCTCTATGAGGAAGCAAAAATAAATATCTTGAAGAAGATTTATATTCTAAGCATCAATTTTGCTGCAAATCTCTGCTGTGAAGATTTTAACAATAGCTTTCGTTCATTTCCTAAAATATTTTAAGGTAGATCAAGGATAAACATCGCCGGTTTCATATATAAGCGAAGACGAGAAATGGGGAAAAGGGGAAAGTTTCTTGAAAACAGAAGAAAAATTATGATTTTTTTTTCAACGGTAGAGGAGGGATTTAGGGAAGGACTGTAGTCTGTTAAGAGTGTCAATCATTTTAGGCCTATTCAAGGTCTGGAGACCGCGATCTACAAATTTCTTTTAAACAAACCAAACATTCGCATTTACTCTTTACCAAATGGAACAAGTTCAGGAAGGTCTTGATTTAGGATCTTATTGAGAGTCCATTGGCACTATTCATTTTTCCTCGAGAAGAATCTGACAATGAGTAATTTTCCCTCAAATATGTTCCTCTTTCCTCTTGAACAAAAACGATTAATGGCACCCTTCAATTATCAGTACTACTCTCTAAAGAGAATTAATTTTGCTACTGGAGACAGGGATGGATCGATATCGCGCAAACGTAGATCCAATACGTATCCATAAATTGGGGGGAAGGGGTCACAAACACGTACGCGTGTACGCCAGTATGAAAATTACAAAGCTATTAATTATGACCCACGATAAATTAAGTAGCCATGGGGCCATTATAGAGCTCGTTCGCCAGCTCCTGCGCACCCCGGTGAATTGTTGGTAAACTTGGTCCAAGTACGCAACACGCCAGTGTTTGGCCCAACGCGGCTCACCAGGCACATAATAATAGCTGGTTAGAATGCTAATATATGTCCAGAACAGGGATGGCACCCGGGGACTTTGCATCACAGAGGACCCAACTGGGCACTCTCTCGGCTCCTAACCGGACACCGCATAATCTACACCCCGAGACGTTATTACTCCCTTAGACACTAAAACCCATTTGCTATTTCCAAACGATGGCGCAAATGCTGCTGCTGCTGGCCAAACTGCTTCCGCTGGAAACCCCTTCCGAGCATCATCTTCCGAAAACCCCTGGGACTAATTATTATTCGATAAGGGTGTCACAGTCAAGACTTTCTACTTCGAGATCCTTATGGCTATCTATTATCGAAGCTTGCTAGTACTTGCACTTTGGTCGTTCGATTGATTGCTCTTACAAACTCGAGGCTGTCATTAGGGGTTTGTTGATCAAGAAGATACATTATAAAGAGGCCATAAAGATTATATTCTAGGGAAGCCTCCACATATTCCTAAGCCTGGGGTCTCCAAAGGTAGATCCTGTATCTCATGGCCATCCTGGGTCAATAGGTCGGATCTACTCAGCTTTGACACAGAACTGTCAAGAATGATCTCCATCCTTTAGGGGCCATACTTAAATTACATAACGGATTATACCCTCCTGTAACAAACGTAATTTTTAGTTTCCAAAAATGTTTTACTATAGTCATTGCTAGTAGAATTGGACAGGGTGTCCGAGAACTTCATTTTCAAAATTCCCTTATTTTTCCTTGCCTAGTTCTTCATTTTGCTTGATCATTGATATTCGAATACCAGCATTCTAATCTTGGAATACTTTTAACATAGTATACTATCAAGCCATTTCCCTTTCAGGGTAGGCGTGACACTACCCGATTCGGGTAGTGTTTCTAGGTCGATAGTTTCTTGTAGTAAATAACTACAAGTGTGGGCTCACCAAACCCACAATGGGCCAACAGCACGAAGTATTCTCGAATGGTCCCCCATCCAAGTACTAACCGCGCCCAAAGCTGCTTAACTTCAGTGATCGGACGAAAACTGGTTTTTTCAGCGTGGTATGGCCGTTGGCCATAGAATAAATAAATAAAATAATAATAAACATAGAATCTTTTATAAACGGAATAAAACAGTATTTCAGATACAAATTTAAAATTTTCAAATTTATTAATTTATTTTAAACAAAAGATTGTCTTTTCTACTATAAAAGATGGCTTTGTAACAAAATATTTAAATTTTTAATAAAATACTTAAATTTTTAACATAATAGTTCGATTTTCAACCTAAAAAGATGAATTCCCAACAAAAAGACGAATTTTCAACAAATAAGGACATTTCACTAAAGAAAGAAAATTTTACCTACATTTTTGAACCTTGAAGCCAAAAGACGAATTTTCTCTACAAAAAATGAATTTCTAAACAAAAAATATGACTCCAGCAAAAAGTTATTTCTCCACGAAACTGATGCATTTTTACCTAACAACAATGAAATTTTAAACAAAGAAAATTATTTTTTTTACCAAAAAAAGGAAAATTTTCAACTAAACAATATCAATCTCAAAAAAATGGAAAAGTTACATTTTCAGTTATAAAATTAATTTTGAACCAAAAAAAATACTTTTCCACTAAACAGTTAAATTTTTATCCAAAGACCAACCAACTGAAAATTTCAATTTTTAACCACAAATGAAATAGTTTTTTTTTTATTTGAGAAAATTAATTCTCATAAAAAAGCGATGATGATCATGAATCTTTAAAAAAGACGAATCGATTTTTAAGAAAAGAGTTGAACACTGAACCAAAAAGTTAAATTTTTAACCAAAAAGTTGATTTTTTAACCCAAACGATTAATTTGCTACCATAAAAATTCATCACCGGCAAAATTAATGAATTTTCAATCAACTACTTAAATTTTCAACTGAAAAAGATGAATTTTCAAACAAATAGTTGAATTCTAAACTAAAAAAATACATTTTTTACAAAAAATCAAATATTAAAATTTTCAGTAAAACAATTAATTTTCAACCAAAAATTAAACGAATTTTCAACAAAATAGTTCAATTGTCAACCAATTCAACAAAAGAGGTGAATCTTCAATGAAAAAAATCATTTTTTGTTTACCAAAAAAGGAGAATTTTCAACTCAAAAAGGTCAATCTTAAAAAAATGGAAAAGTTACATTTTCAGTTAAAAAATTAATTTTAAACAAAAAAAAAGACTTTTGCACTAAACAGTTGAATTTTCAACCAAAGACTTTTAACTTTTACTCAAGTTGTTGAATTTTCAATTTAAAAGAATTATTTTCAACAAAATAGTTAAACTTTCAACCAGAGAGATGAATTTTCAACTAAAAATATTATATAACCCTTCAAGAAGAGAAAAAATGATTTCTTAAGAAAGCGATTCAACAAAATATGAATTTTCAACCAAGAAATAAGTTTCTACAAAAAAATTGAATTTTCAATCCAAAAAGACGAATTTTTACCCCAAAAGGATATCTTTTTAACAAAATTGTTGAATTCTCTACACAGTAGTTGCGTTTTTATCCAAAAAAGATTACATTTCTCTGAAAATAGATGAATGTTTATTGAAAAAGAAAACAATTTTTTTCTAAATAGTTGAATATTCATCCAGAAAAGATTCCAGTTGATTTTTCAAGATCAAAATATGAATTTTTTAACAAAAAATAAGTTTCTACGAACAAAATTGAATTTTTCATCCAAAAAGACGAATTTTTTCAAACAAAAGGGATGAATTTGTAACGAAATAGTTGAATGCTCTACCAAATAGTTGAATTTTTATCGAAGAAAAATCAAATTTATACTAAAACAGATTAATTTTTAATAAAAAAAAGGAAAAATTGGTTTTAAAGTCGAAGTTTCATCCAGAAAAGCTTTCAGTTCATTTTTTAACACCAAAATTTAAATTTTAAACAAAAAGTAAATTTTCTACGAAATAGTTAAACTTTCAACCAGAGAGATGAATTTTCAACTAAAAATATACCTATAACTCTTCAAAAAGAAAAAAAATGATTTCTTAACAAAGTGATTCAACCAAATCTTTCAAACAAAATAGTTAAATACTCAAGCAAAGAAGAATAATTCTTAACCAAAAAGTTGCATTTTCATTAAAAAAAAAAATTCTACCAAAGCGGAGAGATTTATAAATCAAAAAGATGAATTTAAAAAAAAAGTTGAATTTTTTGTTAAAAAAGATTTTAGTTCTACAAAAAAATTGAATTTTTAATCAAAAAAGACGAATTTTCATCCAAAGAGGATGACTTTTTTAAAAATTGTTGAATTCTCTACACAATAGTTGCATTTTTATCCAAAAAAGATTAAATTTCTCTCAAAACAGATAAATTTTTATTTAACAAGAAAACAAATTTTTTTTAAATAGTTGAATTTTCATCCAGGAAAGATTCCAGTTGATTTTTCAAGATCAAAATATGAATTTTTCAATAAAAATAAATTTCTACGAATAAAATTGAATTTTTCATCCAAAAAGACAGATTTTGCCAACCAAAAGGGATGAATTTTTAACAAAATAGTTAAATTCTCTCCCAAATAGTTGAATTTTAAACAAAACAGTAGAATTTTCAACAAAAGTATGACTTTCCAAAAAAATAGTTTTATTTTCAACCTACCAGTTGCATTTTTATCCAAGAAAGATGAAATTTCTCTCAGAACAGATGAATTTAAAAAAAAAATAAAAAAAAAAAAAATAGTTGAATTTTCAACCAAAAAGTATGACTTTTCAACAAAATTGTTGAATTTTGAACCAAACAGTTGAATTTTTATCCAAGAAAGACGAAATTTCTCTTAAAACAGATGAATTAAAGAAAAGAAAAAATTTCAAAAATATAGTTGAATTTTCACCCACAAAAGGTTTCAGTTCTCTTTTCAACACCAAAATATTAAATTTAAGCAAAAAGTAAATTTTCTACAAAATAGTTAAATTTTCAACAAAAGAGCAGAATTTTCAACCAAACAGTTGCATTTTTATCCAAGACAGATGTAATTTCTGCTAAAGCCGGTGAATTTTGAAATCAGAAAGACAAATTTTCAAAAAAGAGTTGATTTTAGTTACAACCGGACGATTGCATTTTTATTCAAGAAAGATGAAATATTTCTTCTAAAACAGATGAATTAGAAAAAAAAAAAATAAATAAATTGAATTAAGAAATTTAAATTGAAAAGAAATAAGAATTGTAAATTATGAGTTAATTTTCTGCTAAATTGTCGAATTTTTAACTAAAATGTATGACTTTTTAACCAGATTGTTAAATTTTAAACCAAACAGTTGCATTTTTGTCCAAGAAAAATGAAAATTCTACTAAAACAGGTGAATTTTGAAATCAAAAAGACAAATTTTCCAAAAGAGATTTGAATTTTCATCCAAAAGGATTTCAATAGACTTTTCAACAGAGAAAGACATATTTTAAACAAAAAGTAAATTTTCTAGGGAATAGTTGAATTTTCAACAAAACAGTTGCAGTTAAAAAAAAAGCAATATTTCTACTAAAAGAAGATGAACTTTTAAATTAAAAACACAAAATTTCAGAAAAAATATTTTTCGTCCAAAAAAGATTTCAATTGACTTATCAGCAACAAAATATGAATTTTAAACAAAAGGTTAATATTATACGAAAAGAGTTGAATTTTTTACCCAAAAGGACGAATTTTCAACGAAACAGTTGAATTTGCAGAAAAAATTATGTCTTTTTAAGAAAATTGTTAAATTTTCAACCAAATAATAAAATTTATAAATAAAAAGATAATTTCAACAGATTTCAACAGAACAGTTGAATTTTAGATCAAAAAGGATGGCTTTAATAATAAAGTTGATTTTTTTCTAAATAATTGAACTTTCCAGAAAATAGCTTCATTTTGTTTTGAATAGCCGACTTTTTAACCAAACAGTTGAATCATCTACGAAAATGAATCTTCAAGTCAAAATGTCGATTTTTCTGCTAAATAGCCGAATTTTTAACCAGAAAATATCAATTTTTTATCAAAATTTAAATTACAACCAAATAGTGTTATAGTATTTTCAACTAAAGTGATGAATTTTCGACGAAAAAATTAATCTGATACAATTTAGTTCTAGTGTAAACCAAGAAGTCGATTTTTTCATGGTAGATAATTCAAAGTAGTGAGTAGTTAATATTTTATCTTTATTTTATTCAATATTTTAATTATTCATTTTTAATTTCATTATTTTTTAATTTAATTTAATTTTATTTTTTAATATCAATATTTAATATTTTATTTATTTTGAAAACATTTTGATTTTCAATCAAAAAGTATGACCTTCCAACTAAGAATATAGATTTTCTATTCAAACAGACGAATTTTCAAGAAAATAAATGAATTTTTACGTAAAAAATGTCAGTTTTCAATTGAAAATCCCAATTTTTTAACCAGATATAAAATAATTATATTTTCTGTTAAGAAAACTAATGCTCATTAAAAAGCGATGATGATCATGAATCTTCAAAAAAGAAAAATCGATTTGCAAAAAAAGAATTGAACAGTCAACCAAAAAGTTGAATTTCTAACCAAAAAGTTGATTTTTCAACCCAAAAGATTAATTTTCTAGAAAAAAAAAATCATCACCGACAAAATACATGAAATTGCAATCAAAAAGATGAATTTTCAAGCAAATAGTTGAATAATGAACTGAAAAAAATACATTCTCAACAAAAAATCAAATACTTAAAGGGACAAAAGGGCAAAAGGGACAAATTTATTAAAAAATTGAGTTTTTGGCCAAATATTTTCTTCTCCAACCAACGAAGATGAAATTTCAACCAAATGGTCTAATTGTTAAACAAAAACAGTTATTCCTCATTCAAAAACAATTTTATTTCTAAACAAGTAGTTGAATTTTTCAACAAAAGAGTTTAATTTCAAACAAATAATAAAATTTTCAACAAACTAGATCCATTTCCAACTGAAATTATAAACCTTCAACAACAAAAGATGGATTTTTAACAAAGAAGTTCAACTTTCAACCAAGTAGATAAATTTTTAAATAAAAAAGAATAATTCCACCAAATTTTTGAATTTTGAAACCAAAAAGGCGAATTTTCTAGAAAATAGTTTAATGTTCATCCAAGAAAAATGACTTTTTTACCATAAAATAGAAAATTTCAATCCAAAGGGACAAATTAAAAAAAAAACAGTTAATTTTCCACAAAAAGATCAATTTTCTAACCAAATAGATGAAGTTTTAACAAAATAGTTTAGCTTTTGACCGAAAAAGTAGATTATCTTTAAAAAATTTACTTTTCAACCAGATGAGAAGAATTTTCAACGAGAAAGTTAATTTTTAATTAGGAAAGATGAATTTTTAACGAATTAGTTTAATTTTCCGCTAAACAGATAAATTTTCAACCAAAAATGGAATCGTTAGATTTTCAGTTAGCTTTAAAAATTTAAATTAAAAAAAAAATCGAATTTTCAGCTAGTTGGAATTCAACTCAAGAGACGAATTTTAAAACAAATAGTTGTGTCCTCAATTAAAGTGATGAATGTTTAGCAAACAAGGTTAATTTTTTACCCAAATATACAACTTTTCAACAAAATACATGAATTTTTCACCCAATTCTTGAATTTTTAAGCCAAAAAGACGTATTTTTCACAAAGCAGCTGAATTTTCGACAAAAAAGTTTATTTACGACCCAATTTTAAATTTTAAACCTCGTTTTAAACCAAGTGCTTCATTTTTCAAAAAAAAAATGAATTCTTAACGAAACAGCTAACATTCCAACAAAAAATATTTTAATTTAAAATCAAAACAGTTGAAAAAGCAAAAAGATGAATTGTTGATAAAATACATTAATTTTTAACCAGAAAAGATCAATTTTTCATTTTAAATGTCAATTTTCAACCAACATGGAGTAGTTACATTTCCAGTAAAGAAATATAATTCTCAACCAAAAAAATACGAATTTTAAGCAAAATAATTAAATTTACAACCAAAGAGATGAATTTTCAACTAAAATGATGAATCTTGAAAAAAGCAAAATGAATTTTCAAGATAAGAGTTAAACACTCAACCAAAAATGAAAAAATATGAATTCTCAACCAAATAGGTTAATTTTAAACTAAAAAGACACTTTTTTAACCGAAAATAGAATATTTAAATTTTTAGTTAGAAAATTTAATATTTAACCAAAAATGAAACGAATTCTCTAAAAAATAGTCCAAATTTTAACCAAATAGATGAATCTTTAACCAAAAAAATGAATTATTAACAAAGTAGTTCAAATTTAAGCTACACATTTGAATTGTTGGCCAAAAAAGATTATTTTTTAATAAAAAGAGAAAAGTTCAATTTTCCGTCACGTAAGGTCATTAGAGAAAAAATATTGCAACGCAGTTGTTGAATTTTTCAACCGAAAAGGTAAATTTTCTAGAAAAATATTAGAATTTTAAACCCAAAAGGCTGAATTTTGAGCAAAATAGTTCAATTCAAAGCCAAATTGTTGAATTTTAAATTAAAATAGATCGGTTTTTAATCAAATTAAAAAAGGTTAATTTGCGGTTGAAAAAATGGATTTCGAAACAGTAAACGAATTTTCAACAAAATCGTTTAACTTGTATCCAAATAGATGGACCTTTAACTGATAAAATAAATTATTTAAAAAAGTAGTTCAAGTTTAAACCAAATAGTTACATTTGTAACCAAAAAATATTTTGATGAAAAATTTAATAGTTGAAATTTAAGCTGAAAACGATCAATTGTCAGCCAAATTGTAAAGTTTTAAACAAGAAGATTAATTTTTTGCCAACAAGACAAATTTTGTACAAAATACATTAATTTTCGACTAAGAAATATGAATTTCTAACTCCAAAGTGAATAGTTGAAATTTTGGTTAATAAAGTTTTTTAAATAAAATTTAAAGGGTTCTAACCAAAATAAAAAGCCAATTTGAAAAATATATAGTTACATTTTCTACAAAGTAGATTAATTCACCAAGTAGTTGGATTTGCAACAAAAAACATGAATTTCCAAACAAGAAGAATTATTTTCCGCAAAAAGAGATTAATTTTCAACAACATACATGAATTTTTAACGGAAAATATTAATTTTCAACTAAGAAAGATAAATATTTAACAACAAATAAAATAGTTAAATTTTCGGTTAAGAAAATTAATTTTCAAACGAAACAATGTTTAACAAAATAGTTGGAAACTATTTGTATTGCAAGTCAATTACTTGGATTACCTAATTTACTTCGAACTAACTGGATTACAAGTGGATTACCCTGGATTGTAGGTAGATTTCTCTGGATCACAAGTGGATGAAACCAGATTATATCTGAAAAACTCCTGATTATAAGAAGAGTACTTTCGTTTACATTGGATTACTTGGATTACACCAAATTACCAGTTTGGTTAAAGCAAAAAAGAATCTGATCTATTATTATTATTATTAGTTCTGGGTTGAGACCGTAACAGCCCCTGACGCTTCAACAAAATAGTTAAAAATATTTTGGATTACAATATAATGACTACAATGACCTAAATTACTTCAAATTAACTGGAATAAAAGTGGATTACACCCTATTGTAGGTAGATTACGATGGATTACAAGTGGATTACACCAGATTCGAAATAGATGGCTCAATTTTACACTGGATTACTTTGATCACACCGGATTACCATTCAGATTAACCAAGCATCCCAGCAGATTAACAGAGTTCTTTCCACCTCGCTTTAATATATTATAGTTAGGATTCAAAAAAGAAAAAAAATGCATTCAATTGAATAAATTGAAGCAGAAAAGAATCTGTTCTAAAGTTGGTAATCCTTTCGCTTGATGCGAACTGAAAAGCAGTGGTAGTGGTCACTCGACGAAGATTTGGAACTAGCACAAGAGTTGGTGGATGAGGAGCAAGTGGTGGAATCATCCTCCTTTCGGGCAAGAAGATTTCCTTGCTGTCCTATCCACATGCTCAATTCAGCTGCCTTGATAAGATGACATATATAATGGTGATGTTGGAACTGACTACTGAGGTCCGACACAATGCCCATTTTGCCCCGGGAGTAACGTCAGCTCAAGCAGGACCAAGGACCAAGGACCATGCTTTGTATTCCGGGATGGTCTAAGAACACGCAAACGAGGCATAACATCCTCGGACGTCTGAATTCTGCTGAATAGTCAGAGATACCTATTAATTATTATTATTATCATCATCCAGATCTGCATTTCGAATTATAATAATTAT
Source organism: Andricus curvator (assembly GCA_932195095.1). Classification (NCBI taxonomy): domain Eukaryota; kingdom Metazoa; phylum Arthropoda; class Insecta; order Hymenoptera; family Cynipidae; genus Andricus; species Andricus curvator. Next base: position 85,111 of record CAKNYM010052106.1, read on the forward strand.
CCTAAAGGTTAGGTAAATTGTCGTACTTTACCAAACGTGCGCAAGTTCAAAAAAATTTGTTATTAATAAAAATCGTTTTGAATTAACATTGAATTCAAACAACCATCCTGTAAATCTTTTGAGATTTTCAGAATTTTTTGAATTTCCTTAATTCCTTAAAGTCCTTCAATTTTCTGAACTTCTTCAATTACCTGAATTTTCTTAACTTCTTAGATTCCATGAATTTCCTATATTTCTTCAATCTCGTCAATTTTTTTTTAATTCACTGGTATCTTCGTATTCTCTGAATTCCTAAAAATTTATGAATTCCTTTAATGCTCTGAAATTCTTGATTTCACTGAATGCCCTAAAATAGTTATATATTTTCTTGAATATTTTTCATGACTGAAATTACTTGAATTACCTAAATGCTATGAATGCTCTGTAAATCTCTGAATTCCCTGAACTAATTAAATTCTCTGCATTCCTTCAATTCTATGAAATCCTTGATTTCTCTTAATTTTCTTGAAATCCTGAAATATTCTAAATTCAATTAATTCCTCGAATATTCTGAATTCTTGACATTCCTAGGATTCCCTAAATGCACAAGAATACCTGTAAATCTATGAATCCTCTAAATTCCTTGAAATATTTAAAATCCTTGAATTATCTGAAATCCTTGAACTCTCTGAAGTCCTTGATCTTCATGAATTTTCTGAAATCCTTTATCATTCTGAATTTCCTGAATTTCTGGAATTTTCTGAATTCTCTGGAACTTTGGAATATTCTGAATTACGAAAACTCCTTGAGTTTTCTGAATTCCTGGAATTCCCTGAATACTCTGAAATCCCTAAAAATCGCTTAATTCTCTGAAATCCTCGAAGTCATAGAATATGCTAAATTCCTTGAATATTCGGAATTCCCTGAATTACGTGAATATTATGAATTTCTTGAATTCCATGGATTCCTTTAATTCTATAAATTCCTTGATTAGTACGAATTCCATGATTTCCCTAAATTCCACGAATACTTTAAATTCAATGAATTCTTTCAATATTCAGAATTTCCTAAACTTTTTGACTTCTCTGAATTACTCAAATTCTCGCAAATCTTTAAGTTGTCTGAAATCTTTCATTTCGCTAAATTCCCTTGAATCCTGAAATATTCTCAATTCTATAAATTCCTCGAATATTCTGAATTTCAAAAATTCCTTAACTTTTCCGAGTTCCTTGAATCCGATGAATTTCATTACTTCAATGAATTTCTTAAATGCTATGAATTCCTTGAATTACATAAATTCTTTAAATTCTTTGAATTCCATGAATTCTTCGAATTCTTTGAATTCCATGAATTCTTCGAATTCTTTGAATTCCCTGAATTCTTTGAATTCAATGAATTCTTTTAATTCAGAGAATTCTTCAAATTCTCTGAATTCCATGAATTCTTTAAATTCCATCCATTTCTTAAATTCCATGCATTCTTTGAATTCTATGAATTCCTTGAATTCCATGCAATCCATGAATTCCTGAAATTCCATAAATTCCTTTAATTCCATGAATTACTTTAATTTCATGAATTCCTTGAATTCCACGAATTCCTTGAACTCCATGAATTCCTTTAAATCCATAAATTCCTTGAATTCTATGAATTCCCTGGATATTACGAATTCCATGAATTCCTTAAATTCCAGGAATTCCTTGAATTCAATGTATTCTTTCAATATTCGGAATTTCCTGAACTTTTTGACTTCTCTGAATTACGTAAATTCTCGCAGATCCTTGAATTGGCTGAAATCTTTCATTTCTCTAAATTCTCTTGAATACTAAAATATTCTGAATTCTATAAATTCCTCGAATATTCTGAATTTCAAAAATTCCTTGACTTTTCTGAGTTCCTTGAATTCGATGAATTTTTCTTCTTCCATTAATTCCTCAAATGCTATAAATTCCTGGAATTACATACATTCTTCGAATTCCATGAATTCTTCAAATTCCACGAATTCTTTGAATTCCATCAATTCTTTGATTTCCGGGAATTCTTTGAATTCTTCAAATTCTTGGAATTCCATGAATTCTTTGAATTTCATGAATTATTTGAATTCCATGAATTCTTTGGATTCCATGAATTACTTGAATTCCATGAATTCTTTGAATTCCATGATTTCCTTCAATTACATAAATTCCTTGAATTCTATGAATCCCTTGAATATTACGAATTCCATGAATACATTAAATTCCACGAATTCCTTGAATTCGATGAATTCCATTACTTTCATAAATTCTTTGAATGCTATGAATTCCTGGAATCACATAAATTCTGTGAGTTCCATGAATTCCATGAATTCTTTGAATACCATGAATTCTTTGAATTCCATGAATTCTTTGAATTCTTTGAATTCCATGAATTCTTTAAATGCCATGAATTCTTTTAATTCCATGAATTCTTTGAATTTCATGAATCATTGGAATTCCATTAATTCTTCGAATTCCATGAATTCTTTGATTTCCATGAATTCTTCGAATTCCTTGAATTCTTTGAATTTCATGAATTATTTGAATTCCATGAATTCTTTGAATTTCATGAATCATTGGAATTCCATGAATTCTTTGGATTCCATGAATTATTTGAAATTCAATGAATTCTTTTAATTCCATGAATTCTTTGATTTCCATGAATTCTTTGAATTTCATGAATTATTTGAATTCCATGAATTACTTGAATTCCATGATTTCCTTTAATTACATAGATTCCTTGAATTCTATGAATCCCTTGAATATTACGAATTCCATGAATACATTGAATTCCACGAATTCCTAGAATTCGATGAATTCCATTACTTCCATGAATTCTTTAAATGCTATGAATTCCTGGAATCACATAAATTCTTTGAATTCCATGAATTCCTTGAATTCCATGAATTCCTTGAATTCCATGAATTCCTTGAATTCCATGAATTCCTGGAATTCCATGGATTCCTTGAATTTCATGAAGTCCTTGAATTCCATGAATTCCATTACTTCTATGAATTCTTTAAATGCTATGAATTCCTGGAATCAAAGCCAACGACCATGCCACGCTGAAAAAACCAGTTCTCGTCAGATCACTGAAGTTAAGCAGCGTTGGGCGCGGTTAGTACTTGGATGGGTGACCATTCGAGAATACTGCGTGCTGTTGGCATATCATGGGTGTGGTGAGCCCACACTTGTAGTTATTTATAACTACAAGAAAACTATCCACCTAGAAGCACTATCCGAATCGGGTAGTGTCACGCCTACCCTGAAAGGGAAATGGCTTAATGGTATACTTACTTACATAAATTCTTTGAATTCCATGAATTCTTCAAATTCTTTGAATTCCATGAATTCTTCGAATTCCAT
>CAKNYM010052106.1:102522-116083 GCA_932195095.1 Andricus curvator
ACTGTATTAAAGAAAGGGTCCACTGTATTTAAAAATCGGGTCCACTGCATTAAAAAAAGGGTCCACTGTATTTAAAAATCGGGTCAACTCTATTTAAAAAAGGGTCCACATATATAAGTACTAATCTTGTTGCTTCAAAATCAATCCTAATTTATTGTTATTGCTACTCGTCTCAAAAAAATTTCTAAATCTTAGTTCTAAACTTAGGTGATGTTGGATGAAGCAAGTTATTGATAAACACTTCCAGGACTGTTTTTCGAAAGCGAGACGAGGGATTTAAGGGATTAGGGGCAACGGGATGGAAACGTGGAAAAAGCTGGAGCCAATATCCATAAAGACGTCAACTGAACTGGGCAGCCATCCATCGAATCGTGAAATGAAGGAACGAATACACAGTTAATAGACCCTGTATGTATGCCCTGAAAGAGGGATATATAGATCCGTCATCTGAGGCAACAGAAATCCAAATTTATAAGTGCTTTTACAGAGAAACTGTGCTGTATCTATTTTATAAGGCGACTATAAATCCCAAGATTCATTACCATAAATTAGATTGCCATCCAGTCGTGTACGTCGAGAAGGCAAACGAATACTATCGCAAACGAAATGACGCGCTTCACAATGGCCGTTTCACCCCTCAACATTCCCGTTTTATACGGATCAAACGGACCAGAAACATTTATTCAACAAATCGGAAGGAATTGGTTCAAACGGACCAAACTAAGTCCGGTAAACACTTTTTGTTCCTTGTTTTATCAAGAACATTAATTTTAATTAATAGTACTCTGGCGAGAGGGAATTCACTCGCGTATCGCTCCGTGTTCTTGACACGTAATGAGGGAGCGTCCAAATTCTTTCTGATACTTTGAAGGGGGGTTTTTTCTAGCGCGTGACCCTTTTATGATCAAAAAATAAATTGTTATTATATTTTTGTTATATAAAATAATATTATAGACACAATTCTGCATTTCAAATCAAATAGTTTAATTTTTAAGCCGCAATGACAAATTTTTCGAAGACAGTTGAATTATCAAAAATAAATTTTATTTTCAGCAAAGAGATATGACTGTTCTATCATACAAACTGAATTTTTCAATCACAAAGAATGAATTTTCAACAAAACAGTTGAATTTTCGATAAAAAAGGTCACTTCAAATAAATAGTTCAATTTTCAACCAAATAATTAAACTTTTAACAAAAACGTTGCATTTTTAAAAAAAGATGAATTTTCAACCAAGAATATAATAATGATCCACAAAACGACAAATTTTCATAAAAATACATGTATTTTCAATCAAACAGTTTTTAAAATTTTCTGGTAATTTAATTTAATCCTACATTGTTCAATTTTTTTTGCAATTTCATTTTTCAATTTTTTGAAACAAATCTTTAGTTTTTTGAATCTTTATAAATTCAATATAATTTTATTAAATTAATCAAAATTTTTTATTTATTTAAATTGTGTCAAAAATTTTCAAAATTTTCAAAAAAAAAAATAGTTGAATTTTCAACCGATGAAGGCAATTTTTTAAAGAAAAATGGAATCGTCAAATTTTCAGTTTAAAAACATCATTTTTAACAATAAAAAACGATTTACAAGAAAGTTAAAAAGATTCAATTATGAATTAAATTTAATAAAATTTAATTTTATTAATCTAATCTTTGAAATAAATTGTTTTCGATGGTTTTACAACAAAATTTACTTTCAAACCCGAAAATACAAAACAAAAAAGTTGAATTTTTAACTGAAAAAGATATGTTTTTAACCAAAAATGAAATTGAAATTTTCAAAAAAATGTAATCCTCTTTTCAAATAGATGAATTTTCAACAAAATAGTTAATTTATCGAACAAGAAAGGCAAATGTTTTACAAAAACATTTACTTTTAAATCCAAAAAAAAATTTTTTTTTTGAACAAGAAAGTCGAATGTCTTACAAAAAAATTGACTTTTAAACCTGAGAAGAAAAAACAAAAAAGCTTAGTTTTCAACTAAAAAAGATGTTTTTAATCAAAAATGAATTAATTTTTTTTTTCAATTCAATTTCAAAATTTTTTCAACTTAAAAAATTACATTTCAACAAAAAAAAGTCAGGCAGTTGAATTTAACGAGAAATTACAAATTTTTAATAAAATAGTTGAATCCTCAACCAAATAAATGAATTTTCAAGAAAGAAATTTAATTCTCTATTCAAATAGATAAATTTTCAACAAAATTGTTAATTTTTCAAACAAGAAAGTCGATTGTTTTACAAAAAAAATGACTTTTAAACCCGAAAAGAAAATTTTTCATCAAGAAAGTTAATTTTCAAAGAAGAAAGATGAATTTTCAAAAAATAGTTGAATTTTCAACCGATGAAGGCAATTTTTTGTAGAAGAATAGAATCGTCAAATTTTTAGTTTAAAAATATAATTTTTAACAAAAAAAAAACGAATTTTCAACCAGTTGAATTTAACTGAAAAAAATTTAACCAAATAGTTGAATCCTCCAGCAAAATGATACATTTTCAACAAAAAAGATTAATTTTCTACACAAATAGACGAATTGTTAAAAAAATAGTTGTATTTTCTACCGAAAAAGGTAAGTTTTCAAAACAAAATGGAATTGTTTAATTTACAGTTTAAAACAATATTTTTCAACAACAACAAAAAACGAATTTTCAACAAGAAAGTTAATTTTCTATCAAGAAAGATGAATTTTCAACGAAATAGTAGAATTTTCAACCGAAAAAGATAAATTTCCAACGAAAAATAGAATCATCAACTTTTTAGTTCGAAAAAGTAATTTTCAACAACAAGAAAAAACGTATTTTCAAGAAAGTCGAATGTTTTACAAAAAAATTGTGTTTTAAACCCGAAAAGAAAATTTGTCAACAAAAAAGTTAATTTTCAAAGAAGAAAGATGATTTAAAAAAAATAGTTGCATTTTCAACCCACAAATGTAATTTTTTAGAGAAAAATAGAATCGTCACATTTTCAGTTCAAAAACATGATTTTTAACAACAACAAAATAACAATTCACAACAAAAAAGTTAATTTTCAGTCAAGAAAAAGGAATTTACAACAAAATAATTGAATTTTCAGGCTAGAAAGATTAATTAAAAAAAAAAAAAGAAAATCATCAGCTTTTCAGTTAAAAAAAATTTCAACAAAAAGAAACGATTTGCAACAAGAAAGTTAATTTTCAATCAAGAAAAATGAATTTTCAACAAAATAATTGAATTTTCAGCCGAGAAAGATAAATTTTAAAAGAAAAAGAAAATCCTCAACTTTTCAGTTTGAAAAAATAATTTTCAACAAAAAAAAAAGGAATTTTGAACCAGTTGAATTCAACTTTAAAAAAATTAACCAAATACGTAGTTGAATCCTCCAGCAAAATGATGAATTTTCAACAAACAAGATTAATTTTTTACACAAATAGAAGAGTTGTTAAAAAATAGCTGAATTTTCTACCGAAAAAGGTAAGTTTTCAAAGCAAAATGAAATTGTTTAATTTTCAGTTAAAAACAATATTTTTCAACAACAACAAAAAACGAATTTTCAACAAGAAAGTTAATTGTCTATCAAGAAAGATGAATTTTCAACGAAATAGTTAAATTTTCAACCGAAAAAGATAAATTTTCAACAAAAAATAGAATCATCAACTTTTTAGTTCGAAAAAGTAATTTTGAACAACAACAAGAAACGAATTTTCAATCAGTTGCATTCAACTAAAAAAAAGATTTTTTTATCTAAATAGTTGAATCCTTCAAGAAAATGATTAATTTTCAACTAACAAAATTAATTTTCTACCCACATAGACGAATTGTCAAAAAATAGTTGAATTTTCAACCGAAAAAGGTAAATTTGCAAAGGAAAATGGAATCGTTTGATTTTCAGTTTAAAGAAAACTTTCAACAAAGAAAGAACAATTTTCAACAAGAAAATTAATTTTCTATTAAGAAAGATGAATTTTCAACGAAATAGTTGAAATTTCAACCGTAAAGGATAAATTTGCAACGAAAAATAGAATCATCAACTTTTTAGTTCGAGAAAGTAATTTTCAACAAAAACAAAAAACGAATTTTCATCCAGTTCAATTTAACTGAAAAAGACCAATTTTTGATAAAATAATTGAATCCTTAAGCAGAATGATGAATTTTCAATAAACAAGATTAATTTTCTACCCAAACAGTTTAAAAGTTTTCTGCAATTTTCTACCATTACCATTACCAATACTATTTCCTACCAAATAATTAAATTTTCAAGAAAGAAGATTAATTTTTTACCCAAATAGACGACCTTTCAACAAAATAGTTAATTTTTTAAACTAAAAATATCAATGTTTTACAAAACATTTAAACTGGAGAGAAGCTAAAACAATAAATTCAATTTTCAATCAACAAAGGGGCCGTGCATAAATTACGTGAGATGTTTTTCTTTTGTTTATATCGTTGTGTCCTTTTCAACTTCACAGCAATTTTATTCTCTTCTTTATTTAAACAAAAGAAGAACGTCTCACGTAATTTATGGACGATCCCAAAGATGAATTTTCAATGAAATAGTTGAATTTTTAACCGAAAAGATAAATTTTCCACGAAAAATGGAATCGTCAAGTTCTGAGCTTTAAACACAAATTTTCAACAACAAAAAAACAAGAAATTTTCATCCAGTTGAATGCAACTATTGAATAAAAAAAAATTCAACATTTAGTTCAATTTTCCGATAAGTAGCTCAATTTTTAACTAAATAGTTTATTTTTCTTACAAAATAGTTAAATTTTCAACCAAAAAGTTAATTTTTAACAATAGTGAATTTTCAACGAAATAGTTTAATTTTTCACAAAACTGCTGAATTAGCAAGCTAAAAAGACGAATATTATCTACAAAACAGTTTAATTTCAATCGTAAAATATGAACTTTTAACAAACAAAAATTCATGTACGACCAAATATTTAAATTTTTAACTAAAATGAGGATTTTGCAACCAAAGAGATGAATTTCAATTAAAATTATGAACATAAAAAAATAAATTTGCAAGAAAAGAGTTCAACATTCGACTAAGTATTTAAATTTTCAACTAAAAACTTGATTTTTAACAATTTAGTTTGATTTTTAATCAATTAGAACAATTTTTGACCCAAAAAGCTAACTTTCAAGCAAGACAGATTAATTTTCAACCAAAAAGGATGACTTTTTATCAAAATGGAATGCACTTTCCACACAATAGTTCCAGTGTCCACAAAAAATTAAAATTTTTACCAAATAGTAGAATTTTTAACCAAACGAGATGAATTCTGAACCAAAAATATAATGATAGAAATTTTAACCAAAAACATTAACTTTTAACCGACAAAAGTTGGATTTTCTTATTGGGTTCTATTAATTCAGTTCACATCTAAGCAAAAAATGAGAAAAAGAATTTTCTCAAAACAGGGGAAAGAAATAATTTTTGAAAAAGGGGAAAAAGAGGTCATCTCTTGCAAAATTCGCAAATTTTTTTTTTGGTTGAAGATTCATCATTTTAGTTAAAAATTCACTTTAACTATTCCATTTTTGATGGAAAATTTACCTTTTTTGATAGAAATGTAATTTTTTCGTTAAAAAATTATCTGCTATGTAGGAATCTAACTATTCTATTTTTTGTTAGGAATTCATTTCTTTGGGTGAAAAAAAAACTATTTAGTTGAAAATTCGTTTTTGTTGGTGATAGAAAATTCATATTTTGGGTGGAAAATTCGACTATTTTGTCAAAAATTCATATTTTTGGTTGAAAATGGTTCGTTGTGCTCGCAAAATTAATTTCTTGGGTTGAAAATTCTTTTCTTCTTAGTTGAAAATTAATTTTTTTAACTGACGATGTAACTGTTCCATTTTACTTGAAAATGTACATTTTAGTTGAAAATTCGTCTTTTTCGATAGAAAATTATTCTTCTTGGTTAAGAATGCATGTTTCTGATTGATAATTTAACTATTTGGCTGAAAATCAACAACCTTGTTCAAATGTTTTCTGTTTAGTTGAAAAGTGAACTATTTTGTTAGAAATTTATTTTTTCTTTGGTTGAAAATTCCTTTAAAAATTCAAATGTTTGTTTGAAAAATCGTGTACTTTCTTATAAATTCTTCTATTTTGATATAAAATCCATCTTATTGGTTGAAAATTTATCTTTTCGGTTGAAAATTAGTTTTTTTAATTCTGTTGCATTTTATTGAAAATTTGAATTTTGTGAGAGAATTTTTAATCTTCTTGGTGAATAATTTATCTTTTTGGTTGAAAATTCCATTAAAACTTCAAATATTTGTTTGTAAATTCGTGTACTTTGTTATTGATTTATATATTTGGATAGAAAATTTATCTTATTGGTTGAAAATTTATCTTTTTGGTTAAACATCAGTTTTTCCTTATTTCGAATTAATTTTTCCTAACGAAAAATGTAATTGTTCGACTTTTTGTCGAAAATGTATCCTTTTTGATAGAAATTCATCGTTCTTAGTTGAAAATTATACCATTTCGTTGAAAATTTATTTTTTTCTCTTAAAATTTAACTATTTTATTTTTGATCGAAAATTTATTTTTTTAGTTGAAAATTCATGAATATGGTTAAAAATTAAATTTTTTGTTGTTGTAGATTCATAATTTTAGTTAAAAATTCACTTCAACTATTTCATTTTTTGTGGAAAATTTACCTTTTTTGATATAAATGTAATTTTTTCTTTAGAAAATTATTTGTTTTGTAGAAATCTAACTATTCTGTTTTTTGTTAGGAATTCATTTCTTTGGTTTGAAAAAAAATATTTAGTTGAAAATTTGTTTTTGGGTGGAAAATTCCACTGTTTGGTCAAAAATTCATATTTTTGGTTGAAAATTCATCATTGTGCTTGAAAAATTAATTTCTTTGGTTTCAAATGCGTTTCTTTTTAGTTGAAAATTAATTTTTTCAACTGACGATGATACTGTTCCATTTTACTTGAAAATTTTTAAAATTTTTTACTCTTCTAACATTTTAACTATTTTAATTTTGGTTGAAAATGTGTCTTTTTTGGTAGAAAAATAATATTTTGGGTTTCAAATTCAACTAACTAGTTGGTTCAAAATTCATATTTTTTATTGAAAATTGTTTTTTTTTAGTCGAAAATTAATTTTTTCAACTGATGATGTAATTGTTCCATTTTACTTGAAAATTTACATTTTTAGATGAAAATTAATTAATTTTGCTGAAAACTTGTTTTTTTTTTTTCTTCAAAATTTACTTTTCTAACTGCAAATTGAACTATTCTATTCTTGGTTTGTAAATTTATCTTTTTTAGTTGAAAATTGAATTATTTTGTTGAGAATTTATTTTTTGGTTGAAAATTGGTTGTTTTACTTGAAAATTGAATTCTTCTATTTTTTGTTAAAAAAATAATTTTTTGGATGAAAAAAACAAACTATTTTCTTGAAAATTCGTGTTTTTTTTCGTTTAACATTTACTTTTCTAACATTTTAACTATTTCAATTTTGGTAGAAAATCAATATTTTGGGTTGAAAATTCAACTAACTAATTGGTTCAAAATTCATATTTTTGATTGAAGATTCATCATTTTAGTCAAAAACTCATTTCTTTGGACCTCGAAGAATTTATAAATTGGGATATTGTAGCAACCCATTACTCTGACTTCTCTCATCATTTAAATTTAGCGCCCTTTTGAATTTGAAGCTATACATTTTCCCGCGAAATTTAAATAATGTAGAATTTCTCCGAGCATTTAAACTGTTTAGAACACTAGACAGGAAGGCAAGTTTATTTTGGCAAGCAAAATCCTCTTAAATATATAGTCTGATCTAAGTTTGACTGGATCGAGTTCGAGAATTCCCAGAGACTCTTGTAACGTAACGAACGAAGGAACGAATCCCTACACCCTTTCTCTTCTCCTTGGTTGGATCGATACACGAATCTCGCCATTATTCTCGATTCAGGGAATCATTAAGGCCGCGATGTAAGGTCGTAAATAAAAATTTCTCGGCTACTGTTCGCTGTGCATCAGTGCGGTACGAGTATGGAGAAGTGCCCGGGGTTCGGGCAGTTTGTCAGCTTCTGTAGCTTTACGATTTCGTGAGAATGACAGAATTATTGTTGTGCAACGTCATAAACGTCTCGAGGAGCGAAAAGCGAGAAGAGCAGAAAGACAAGTAGAGAGACGTGGCAAGAAGAAGAGAAAAGAGGCGGATACAGACTTACAGACTGAGAGGCAATAACTGTCCGAGATCTCTGTGCTCTCATGTCATCTGTAAATATCGCCAGAAATCTCGTAAATCAATCGCTGGGAGCAGTTGTCGCGAGTTTCCACGCAGATCGCCACGTTTAAATTCCACTTTGATACGGATACTTGCTTACAATTTGTTTATTTATTTGCTTATTTATTTATATCCATTTTTGCATTTCTATGTAAATTGTTGTATTTTATTGTAGTTTTCATTTTAGGCAATTTTAAGCTAGAATCATTAATTTACACATTAAAATTTGTTTTGAATTTAAACAATTTTCATACGAAAATTTTACTATTTTTTAACAGACAGGTAGAGTTTGTCTATTTTTTAACAAATATGCTAAATTTTTTACAGAATTAGCTAAGAATATCTTTCCAATAACTTTTTTTTATGATCCTTTGGCAAATTTTCAAGAATTATTAATAATTTAAACAATTTTCATGAACAAATTGAGAGCTCGGTCATTTTTCAACGAATAGGATCAATTAGTTTAGGGAATCACGATTTTCCTAAACATATTCAGAGTTTGTCTATTTTTCAAGGAATAGGCAGAATTTGTTTAAGGAGTCAACTAGGAATGTATTTTCGATGACTATTTTATATGCTGCTTTAGTTTAACAATTTTCCTAAACACATTCAGAGTTTGTCTATTTTTCAAGGAATGTGCAGAATTTGTTTACGGAGTCAACTGGGAACGTCTTTTCGATAACAATTTTATATGCTGCCTTGTAAATTTACAAGAATTATTATTTGTAATATTATTTTTAACGAATTGGCTCAATTTGTTTACAGAACCAAAAGGAATGTATTAAAAATAAGTCTTTCCTATGTTACTTGGCAACTTCACATGATTGTTAATTATTTTAACAATTTTCATAAACTCATCCAGAGTTTGGCTGTTTTTCAACGAACATGCTCAATTTGTTTACGAATTCAACTAAGAATATCTTTCCGATGACTGTTATCTATGTTGCTTTGTAAATTTACAAGAGTTTTCAAATATTTAAACAATTTCAATTAAAAAACTGAGAGTTTGGCTATTTTTTAATGAATAGACTCAATTTTTCATAAAACTAAGTAAGAATATCTTTCCAATGACTTTTTGCTACATTGCTCTACAAATTTCAAAGAATGAATCATTATCTAAACAATTTGTTTAGTTTGGCTATTTTTCGAAGAATAGGCTCAATTTGTTTACGGAATCAATGAAGAATGTTTTTCAAATACCTCTTTCCTATGATACTTTGAAAATTTACAATAATTATTAATTATTTAAACAATTTTCATAAACACATTCAGAACAATTTGTTTACGGAGTCAACTAAGGTTGTCTTTCCGATGACTCTTCACTATGTTTTGTAAATTGACAAGAATTATTAATTATTTGAACAATTTCGATTACAAAATTTAGAGTTTGGCTATTTTTCAACGAATAAGCTCAATTTTTTTACAGAATTGGATAAGAATATCTTTCCGGTGACATTTTTCTATAATACTCCGCAAATTTCAAAGAATGAATTATTATTTAAACAATGTTGATAAACAAATTAGGAGTTTGACCATTTTTCAACGAGTAGGCGCAATTTGTTTACGGAATCAATGAGAAATGTTTTTCAAATAACTCTTTCCTATGTATGGTACTTTGAAAATTTAAAATAATTATTAATTATTTAAACATGTTCATCAACATATCCAGTGCTTAGCTATTTTTCAAGGGATAGGCACACTTTGTTTACGGAGTCCACTAAGTATGTATTTCCGAAGACTCTTTTTCTATGTTTCTTTACAAATTCAGATTTTGGCTATTTTCAACAAATAGGCTTAATTTTTTTATAGAATTAACCAAGAATATATTTCCAATTACTTTTTTCTATGATGCTATGAAAAGTCTTTCTGAAGACTCTTTCCTATGTTGCTTTGTAAATTTATAAGAATTAATAATAATTTAAACAATTTTCATTAACAAATTTAGAGTTTGGCTATTTTTTATCAAATAGGCTACAATTTTTAACAGAATTAACTAAGAATATCATTCCGATGACTTTTTTTATATGATGCTTTGCAAATTTCCAAGAATTATTAATTAATTCAACAAATTAAGAGTTTGGCCACTTTCCATCGAATAAGCCCAATTTATTTACGGAATTACCAATAATGTATTTCCAATAACTCTTTTCTACGATACTTTGCACATTTACAATAATTATTAATTATTTGAACAGTTTTCATAAACATATTCAGAGTTTGGCTATTTTTCAAAGAATAGGCACAATTTGTTTACGGAGTCAACTAAGAATATCTTTCCGATGACTCTTTTCTATGTTGTAACAATTTAAACCATTTTCATACAAAATTCAGAATTTGGCTATTTTTCAACGAATAGGCTCATTTTTTTGCAGAATTAACTAAGAATATCTTTCTGATAACTGTTTCTATGATTCATTATAAATTTACAATAATTATTAATTAATTCAACAAATTGAGAGTTCGGCCATTTTTTAATGAATGGGCTCAGTTTATTTACGGGATAACCAAGAATGTATTTCCAATAACTCTTTTCTAAGGTACTTTGCAAATTTACAATAATTATTATTTATTCAAACAATTTTTATAAACATATTGAGAGTTTGGCTATTTTTCAAGGAGTAGGCTCAATTTCGACAGAATTAAATAAGAATATATTTCAGATGACTTTTTTCTATATTGTTTTGCAAATTTACAAGATTTAATAATTATTTCAACAATTTTCATTAAAAAATTAAGAGTTTGGCTATTTCTGAAATAATGGGCCCAATTTGTTTTCAGAATCAACAAAAAATGTATTTCCAATAACTATTTTTTACGATACTTTGGACATTTACAATAATTATTAATTATTTGAACAGTTTTCCTAAAGATATTCAGAGTTTGGGTATTTATCAAGGAATAGGCACAATTTGTTCACGCAGGCGCCTAAGAATATCTTTCTGATTATTCTTTTCTATTTTGCTTCATAAATTTATAGGAATTATTAATTATTTAAACAATTTCGATTACAAAATTAAGAGTTTGGCTATTTTTCAACGAATAGGCTTAATTATTTACAGAATTAGGAAAAAATATTTTTTCGATGACTTTTTTTATATAATGCTCTGCAAATTTCAAAGAATTAATAGTTATCTGAACATTGTTGATAAACAAATTAAGAGTTTGGCCATTTTTCAACGAATAGGCTCAATTTTTTTCCAGAATCAATGAAAAATTTTTTTCAAATAACTCTTTCCTGTGTATGATGCTTTGAAAATTACAATAATTATTTAGACAATGTTTATCAAAATATCCAGAGCTTGGATATTTTTCAAGGAATAGGTACAATTTGTTTACGGAGTCAAGAAAAATGTCTTTCTGATAACTCTATTCTATGTTGCTTTGCCAATTTAAAAGAATTATTTATTATTTATACAATTTACATAAACAAATTCAGAGTTTGGTTATTTATCAACATATAGACTACATTTTTTTATAGAATTAACTAAGAATATCTTTCCGATATCTTTTTTCTGTGATACTTTGTAAATTCCCTAGCATTATTAATTATTTTAAAAAATTTTATCAGAATATCGGAGGCAACTAAGAATATCTTTTCGACCACTAGTTCCTACGATACTTCGCAAATTTATAATAATTATCAATCATTCAAATAAATTTCCTAAACATATTCAGAGTTTGTCTAATTTCAAAGGAATAGGCTCAATTTTTTCACGGAAGCAACAAAGTATGTATTTCAAATAAGAATTTCGTACACTACTTTGCACATTCACAATAATTATTCATTATTTAAATATTTTTCATAAACATATTCAGAGTTTGGCTATTTTTCAAGGAATAGATACAATTTGTTTAATGAGTCAACTAAGATTGTCTCCGATGCTCTTTTCTATGTTGTTTTGTAAATTTACAAGAATTATTAATTATTTAAACAACTTTCATAAAAACATCAGAATTTGGCTATTTTTCAACGAATAGGGTGTATTTTATTTAACTTCATTTCCAAATAAAATGATTAGATGGAAATAGATTGGTCGTATGAGGCTCTAGTTTTGTTACAAATTCGTCACTTTCGCTGAACAGTTTAACTATTTGATTGTTCTTGCAAGTGTTTGGTTAAAAATTATTTTTCTTTTTGTTGAGAATTCGTCAATAATTCGGGTTGATAATTAATCTATTTTGGCAGAAAATCTTTTTTAGATGAAAACTACGTTACTTGTGGGGGGGGGGGGGGGGGGGGCAAAAAATTCGTGAAGTATTTTAATGGACGGCCCCTCAAATAAGACATTTTTTGTGTCTTCTGTAAAATTCGAGGTTTGGCACTTACGCCCTTATGTCCCGAGACCCATCAATTATTCTTGATGACGCAGAAAAAGGCCAGATTCATAATTGACATGACACGGGTCAATAAACCCATCACTAAAATGAAAATATTCCCCCTAACGTGATTGCCTACCTTCGCCAAATTGACAGCCAGCCCTCTGTAATTAACAACATCGTGCAAAGCGCGATTCCGCGAAAGGCGTAAAAACGAGTTGAATCGACCTGATCGCAAAAAAGGCGAAAGAACTAAGCGACGACTTTGCGACCGTGGAACTTGACACAAAGTGGACGTGCGGTCGGTGATTTCCGGCACACGTGGGGGATGTACATAGTACACTTTTCAGGGTATAAGTTGAGACCGCAATACACGTAAATACACGTAGAACGTAAATCCTGTCGCATGCATGTCGAAGCCAGAGAAGGTGTGTAACGGCATACCAATTGAATAATTTTACTGGTGTTGGTGTGTCCGTACGCGTGGCCTTAAGTGCACACAATGACATTTTGAGTGCAGACTACATAATGCAGGCCTGTCCAGCGAGGAGAATTCCAGGAATATTCATCGAAGCGAATCAAATCGCAGATGTGAGTTTTCCACCTCCAGTCTCATTTTCCTATTCTACCTTATGACAATAACTACCACCACTCACTTGAGTGTGGAGAAAGAAGTGGTGGTGGAAATGCATCATGTGGACTTTGAGTGAATTTCTCCTCGCTAGACAGGCCTGACATAAAGTTTATAATGAGGGCATCAGAATGACTCGTCACTCTATCTGCAAAATCCCACAGCAGACTACATAATTCTGGCCTGCCCAGCAAAGAGAATTCCAGGAATGTCCATCGAAGCGAATCAGATCGCAGATGTGAATTTTCTACCTCCACTCTTCTCTTCCTATTCTAGTTCTTGAGAATAACCACCACCACTCTCTCGAGTAAACAGAAGGAAGTAGTGGTTGGAATGCACCATCTGGACTTTGAGTAAATTTC
>CAKNYM010052106.1:131007-141265 GCA_932195095.1 Andricus curvator
TGTCCTGTGAAAGTTTTTATTTTTTCTTGAACTGAAGATTATATTTTTTATCGCAATCCGCAGCCAAGCCTCTTCTAATTCGTCTTTCATTTGTCGGAAAAATTGAAAATTCGTTCCTTAATCGCTACCAAAAACCGATTTTCAAAACCTATGAAATTGCAACCTCAAAATTCTTGAAAAATTTACTCGAAATTGGTTCACTTCTTTAGACCAAACCTTTCTTGCCCTCATTCAGAAACTCAATATGTCATGTGAAAGTTTTTATTTTTTCTTAAACTGAAGATTACATTTTTTATCGCAATCCGCAGCCAAGCCACTTCCAATTCGTCGTTCATTTTTCGGAAAAATTGCAAACTCTTTTCTTAATCGCTACCAAAAACCGATTTTCGAAACCTGTGAAATTGCAACCTCAAAAGTTTTGGACAATTTACTAAAAATTGGTTCACTTCTTTAGACCAAATCTTTCTTACCCTCATTCAGAAACACAATATTTTCGGTGACATTTTTTATTTTTACTTCAAACTGAAAATTATATTTTTTCTCGCAATTCGCAGCCTAGCCTCTTCAAATTCGTGGTTCATTTTTCGAAAAAATTGAAAACTCTTTTCTTAATCGCTACCAAAAACCGATTTTCGGAACCTGTGAAACTGCAACCTCAAAATTCTTGAACAAGTTAGTCAAAATTGGTTCAATTCTTCAGACCAAACCTTTTTTACCCTCATTCAGGAACTCAATATCTCCGGTGAAAGTTTTTATTTTTCCTTTAAACTGAAGATTATATTTTTTATCGGAATCCGCAGCCCTGCCTGTTCAAATTTGTGGTCACTGTCACTTTGAGATTGTCAGCTGACACATCTATTTTATCGAAAGTGGATAACTCTTTCAAATACAAAAATTTTGGTCTTAAATCAGCAATAAGTCATCTCGAAAGCAATCGTATGTCTCATCTTTAAATAGTGATTTCGATTTTATAGAAAGTTTTTTCGCTTTTCTGAAAAATTCCGACTTTGTTGGTTATCTACTTCTGTACTGCCACAGTCTATTTGCTGCAACATTTTGCAAAACTTCGTGATTGAGATTGGGTGTGTTGGTCAGTTTTGTTAATAATAACATGTTGTCGTTTGCCTATTTCTCTTCACCTCTTCACCAGGAAGATGCTAAAGTGCGTGGGCAAATCCAGTGGCAATTAGGCGATTTAAAGCCGTCGTCAAACGCCCACATCGTCCTCATCATGATCATCGCAGTCGTCATTCCCGTCGTCATCAAGCGGCTCATGACACACTTAGTGGCTTCTTGCTGTCGTTACCTACAAACTGCCTAGGAAGTGCAAGAGAAATGAAAAGATGGTCTCTGCTTGCAGAAGCCGAAAGTACATACTCAAAGCGTTTTCGGAATATTAGAATTACTACATGAGAAGTTTCTGAAAATAAATTATAAAAAGGAATCTGAATTATCATCAGAGAATAACAGAAATTTTTAAGGTCTTTTCAGACTAGCTGGAGATATGAATTAAAAATCATTTTAATACATTTTTTTTTCTGAAAAAAGATCTCCTTTCGCTCCGCTGGGAATCGAACCTCAGAACTTCCGAATGCCGGTCGGGTGATTTCCCATTAAGCTACTAGAGTGATCGAGAGAAGAAACTTCTTTCAGAAAAGCAGATCTAGTCTGAAAAGTCGTTAAAAATTTCTGTTATTCTCTGATGATAATACAGATTCCTTGAAAAATTTAACTTGTACCATCTAGAAAAATAATGTGTGTATTTTCTGAAAAATGTTTCTTCTCTTGCTATCTCTAGTAGCTTAATGAGAAAGCACCCGACCAGCAATCGGAAGTTCTGAGGTTTGATTTCCAGCGGAGCAAAAGGAGATCTTTTTTCAGAAAAAAAATTAATTAAAATAAATTATACTTTCAGTTTATTTCATGGCAGTGGTAGGAAGAAAGTCTGGTGATGCATGGTGGAATGATGAAATTCAAGCAGCCCAGCGAGAAAAGAAAAAAGCGCACAAGAGAACATTAAACATGACAGGTCTTAGCGATGAGGAGAGAAATAGACTCAAAAATGATTACAAAGACAAAAAGAGGAAAATGAAACGACTAGTCACGGAGAGTAAAGAAAAAATCAGAACAGAAGAAGAGAACAAAATACAAAACGGCTTTGGAGGAATAATGAAACTACTATATAAACAGTTGAAGGAAAGTAAAAGTACAGAGTTTGCTAGCATGAGAAACAGCAAAGGTGAAATGCTATATGATATAGACGGGATAGTAGACGCTTTAAAAGACTCTTTTAAAGAACTATTAGGAGGTGAAGATATAGGACAACAAAACTGCGACATAGAACATAATGCATTAGAAAACCCAATTGAAAAAGTCTGTGTCACTGAGGTCGGAGACATAATTAAGAACTTGAAAAACGGTAAGGCTGCTGGCATAGACAGTATTAGTGCTGAAATGCTCAAATACGGTGGCGAGTACATACCTCACAGGTTGTGCGAATTAATAAATTTATGTATCGAGACGGGGAAAGTCTCAGACGATTGGAAAAAAGCGATTATCGTACCAATATACAAAAGAAAGGGAGATAAAAACAACTGCAGTAATTACAGAGGTATCAGCCTACTAAGTACAGTAAGTAAAATATACTCAAAAATACTTATTCGTAGGGTAATGGAAATCACAGAAGAAAAAATATGGGAAGTCCAAAGTGGATTTATGCCAGGAAGATCATGTACAGATCAGATATTTAGCCTAAGACAGATCACAGAAAAAAGCTTGAGAGTAGGAAAGAAAGTTTTCTGTGCATTTATTGACCTAGAAAAAGCATTTGACACGGTAAATAGAAGTAAACTTTGGGAAGTTCTTAAAGAATACGGAGTAAATGGAGGGCTCCTGCAAGCAATAAAAACAATATATACAGGTAGTAAAGCGAGCGTAAGGGTAAACGGGAAACTGAGTCACTGGTTCGATATTACGCAAGGCGTGAAACAAGGATGCGTTATGTCCTCGTGGCTATTTATCATATTCATGGATAAGTGTCTAAGAACTGCACTCTTCGACGAAGAAGGTGTAGATCTCCAAACAGTTAAGGTACGTGGGTTAGCTTTCGCAGATGACAAGATTGTTATGGCAGAATCAGTCGAGGACTTGCAAAGAATGTTGAATAAACTTCATACAACAATGAAGGACATGGGACTCAAAATTAACGTAAATAAAACAAAAATCATGGTGTTTGAGGGAAAGAGTGAGAAAACAATGTGCAACATTGTCCTAAATGATGAGAGATTAGAGCAAGTTGACAAGTACGTATATCTAGGTAGTCTATTCACTAGCGACGGAAAAATAGATGGGGAGTTAGATAGGCGCATAAATAAGGGTAAACAGGTTATCGGTAGAGCAGGGTCCATCCTAACAAATAAAAACATATCAAAAAAAGCTAAAATGGCCATACACAATTCTATATTCGTACCGACTGTACTATACGGTAGCGAGACATGGACCTGTCAAGAAAAGGACAGGAGTAAAATTAACGCGATCGGCATGAAACCTCTGCGCATAATATGCGGGAAAACACTAATGGACAAACTCCAAAACGAGACAATCCTCAAAGAATGTGGTGCAAAAGAGACAATAGTTGACACATGGGAAAGAAATCAGTTAAGATGGTTCGGACATCTTGAAAGAATGAAAGATGAACGACTGACCAAACAAGTGTATGAAGGTAAAGTAAATGGCAGAATGCCCAGAGGTAGACCGCCGAAAGAATGGTTAGAATCTGTAAATGAGACATTAATCCGTAGAGACATAAGAAGCCATAGGAACACAAGAGCTTGCATGAAAAAATGCATGGACGTGAAGGAAGCTAGAGTAGTATGCCAGGACAGAAAAGTGTGGCGACAAATAGTTTGTAAACAGAGTGACAGTAGAATGAATGACGCCTGAAACAAAGATCTTGGATACTAATGGGCCCAAGTGGAGAACCATACATAACAATTTTGTGAGGCTCTTCACTTGGGGTGATCGCTAGAGAGATTGATCAGCAACCTGGGTCGGAGCAGTGTTGCGGAGTAAACGTGTCATTTAAATAAATAACACGAGAATTCCAGATCAATCTAAAATATATATACCTAACACTTATATACCTATCCACCTCATAACTATATTCCTACCTACCTTATACCTATATACCCATATGCACACTACTATTCTCCAACCGAGCAAGTCACGCCTACACCGAAAGGGAAATGGCTTAATGGTATAATAATAATAATAATATAAAAGATCTGGGTGGCTCAAAAGAAAAGGAGCCATTTTTTATAAAAGTAAAATTCTAAATAATTTTTTATAATAATAATTAATAATAAAAGTACCCATTTTTACCCACATATAAAAAATATTTAAATAATGAAATTCGAGTTGATTATATCAAGCTTCTTAAACGACTACATCAATATGTTTTTTTTTCTAAATTTTTTTTTAACGGAGCCAAAAATGAATTTTTCATGAATTTTTTGAAATATGTTGAGTACGTTGCCGCTTGGGCGAAAACACCCCCTATTTTGAAAAAATCATATTTCTTGATATTGTGTATTAAATTTTTTTTCATTTGAAACTCATACAGAGATTTTCGAAAAGTAATAATATGAAGGAAAGCAGAAAAATTAAAAAATCCCCTTCAGAAATAAAAAAAAACGTTGAGGGCAACAAAATTAATATTTGAGTTCAGAATTTGATAATTTTGTTGAAAATTCAACAATCTAGATGAAATTTAATTTTCGGATTTGAATGTTAACAATTAGAAAGAAAGTTCTCTTGACTACAAAATTTGTTTGTAGTGAAAATTCAACTATTTTTTGTAATTTTTTTTTTGTTTGAAAATTTATCTCTTTTTGTAGAAATTTTATCTTTTTTTGGTTAAAAATGCAACTGTCTGGTTAAAATTTAATCAGTTTCGGTTGAAAATTAACTTTTTTTCTAATTCTCATTTTCGGGCTGAAAATTGAACTATTTTGTAGAAAATTCGTATTTTTTCTCGAAAATTCAACAGTTAGACAGAAAATTCAACTATAACACTGAAAGTTGAACTAGTTTTTTAAGAATTAATTTTTTAGTTAAAGATTTATCATTTTAGTTGAAAATTCATTTGTTTTGTTTACAATCAGTTGTTTTTTTGTTTGATAATTAATTCATTTAAATTTTTCATTTCTGTTTGAAATTTGTTGGTTAAAAATTAATCGGCTTTTGTTGAGAATTAAATTATTTTGTTGAAAATTCATCTTTTCTGATTATAATATCTCTTAAATTAAAAATGTATCCTTTTTGTTTAACAATTTAACTGTTTTATTACAAATTTCTCTTTTTGGCTTCAAATTTTAACAATTTAAAATAAATTTTTTGCTCTCTGGAAATTTCATATTTTTTTTTTGTAAATTCAACTATCTTGTTAAAAACTGAACAGTTTTGGTTTGAAAAATAACTTTTTTGTTGAATATTCAGATTTGCGAGTAACAATTTCTCTATTTTGTAAAAAATTCGTATTTTTGGATCAAAAATTCAACAATTTGATAGACAATTAAACTATGTATTTGAAATTTTAAATACTTTGTTAAAAATTAATTTCTTCAGTAGAAGATTCATCATTTTTATTTAAAATTAATTTCTTTGGTTAAAAATTTGATAATTTACCTTTTTCAATTAAAAATTCTACCATACGGATGAAAATTCATTTATTTTGTTTAAAATTCGCCCTTTTCCATAGAAAATTAATCCTCTTGGTTAAAAAGTTAACTATTTGGTTGAAAATTGATGTATTTTGTTGAAAATTTGTCTTCTTTGGTAGAAAATAGATTTTTCGGTTAAAATTCAAATATTTTTTTGAAAATTCTTCTTTTTGGCTTCAATTTTGAATTATAAGACTTTTGTTTTTCTTTCTTAACTAAAAATTTTTTGTGTGAAAGTTCAATTATTTTGTTGAACATTTGTCATTTTGGGTTTAGAATTCATTTTACTTTGTAGAAAGATCAAGCATTTTAGTTAAAAATGCAACTTTCTAGTTAAAAATTAATCAGTTTTCGTGAAAAATTACCCTTTTTGTTAAAAATTCACAGTTTCAACTTGAAAATTGAACTTTTTTGTTGAAAAATCATATTTTCGGATCGAAAATTCAACGATTTGATATAAAATTCAACTCTATGTTCGATAGTTAAACGACGTTATTAAAAATTAATTTTTCATTTTAAGATTCATCATTTGAATTAAAAATTGATTTCTTTGGTTGAAAATTGGACTTTTTTGTGGAAAATTAGTTTTTTTTTACTTAAAAATCAATTCTTTTTATTATTCTATTTCGGTTTAAGAATTTATCTTTGTTAGATGAGAATTTAACTGCTTGGTTAAAAATGCATGTATTTTGTTCAAAATTTGTCTTTTTCTATAGCAAATTACTAATTTTGGTTGAAAATTCAACTATTTGGAGGAAAATGTATGTATTTTGTTAAAAATTCGTGTTTTTTAGTAGAAAATAGATTTTTTGACTAAAATTCAATTATTTTGTTAAACATTTGTCTGTTTGGTTTGAAAATTAATTTTGTTTTGTTGAGATGTCATGCTTTGTAGATACAAATGCAACTTTCTGGTAAAAAATTAATCAGTTTCGGTTCGAAATTAACTTTTTTGTTGAAAATTCACAGCTTCGGGTTGAAAATTAAACTTTTTTGTATAAAATTCATATTTTCGGCTCGAAAATTCAACAATTTGATAGAAAATTCAACACTAGGGTTGAAAGTTAAATAACTTTCTAGGAAATTAATTTTTTCATTTGAAGATTTATTATTTGATTCAAAAATTGATTTCTTTGGTTGAAAACTTAACTTTTTTGTTGAAAATTATTATTTTCTTGGTTAAAAATTAATTTTTTTTATTATTCCATTTTTGTTCAAAAATTTATCTTTGTTTTAGTTAAAAATTGAACTTTTTTGTTAAAAATTCATTTATTTCTTTTAAATTTGTCCTTTTTTGTATCAAATATCCACTTGGTTGAAAATTTAATTATTTGGTAGACAATTTATGTCATTTTTTTAAAATTCTTTTTCTTGCCCGGGGCTGGCATGATCCGGATCATGGTCACTTTCAGGCATATACTATATAATTTTTTGTGAGGATATATATAAACAATTGAATACAAATATTCGTAAAGGTATTAAACAAAATAGTAAAAGTGACCCTTATATAGACAAATACCCACTAGGGTGATTTTTGTTGTGCCTTTTTTTTAACTCAACTTGCCACCCATACAAATTGTTACTTTTGCCGAGAAAATGTCCTCTGATTTGTTTCAGAAATAAAAATATTTAGAGGTCGCTCAAGGCCATTTTAGGGCAAAAATGCTCGTTCCTAATTAAATTGACGCTATTCATTGTTTATTCATTTCTGGCGCGTATGAATTGTGTTCTTTGTAATTCAATATTGCACTCAGATTTTTTTCAGATTTTTGCAATAACATGCAAAGGTCACTCAAGGTCATTTTAGGGAAAAAATGGCTATTCTCAATTAACTGGACGCTATTTATTGATTATTAATTCCTGGCGCATATGAATTGTGTTTTTTAGAATTCAGTATTGCACTCAGATTTTTTTCAGATTTTTACAATGACATTCAAAGGTGGCTCAAGGTCATTTTCTTAATACAATGTTGATTTAACTAAATTTTCTCCAGTTCTTTTTTGAGAAACAGTGACAATTTTTTCATTGCAGCAACAAAATTAGTCAAAAGGTTTAATAACTGCGTGTCATATTACTTTAAGGTCATTCAAGGTCATTTTACAAAAAATGGCAATTCAACAATGTTTTCTTTTTCATAGAATTTTTTTTTGCCTAAAATTAGGAATAGAAAACGTTAAAAACAGTAGGATATTGTAGCTTTATTGATATATGATCAAGTTTCGTTGTCTAATTGTAATTACGAAGAATTAATTATCATAAGTGCAGTAGAAGGAGTAATGATTTACCCTTCAGAAAAGAAAGAGGAAAACTTAGTTGGCGATAAACTACCATCTAATATGCAAGTGTGAGCACTGTTTTTTCATTATCACAATTTACAAAAAGCTGATTTTTTGCGAAATGACCTTGAATGTCCTTCAAATAATATGACAAACATTTATCAAACAACTTGACTAATTTTTTTTGCCGACATGAATAAATTGACACAACTTCATAATAGAAACTAGCTGTGAATTCGATCTCGAGTGTTTCCACTTTTTTTTTGAATAATAGACAAACCAATGTCTTCATTTTGATCAATTTAAAAATTGAAATTCACAAAAAATGCAAAACTACAAAATAATACAAAAAAATTTGTTAACACAAAGACAAATCAGACAAATCAAATTTTGTATTCGAAATGATAATCTTGAAAGCTGGAAAAGGGAAAAGTTTTGTCGCACCTTATCCCTTTCCCAGCTTTATGATTTCTTTACAAAAATTGTCAGAATTACTCTATTTAACAATTTATGATCAAAAAGTCTTTTCTATTCATGCGTCAACTTTGAATTATGTCGATGAAAAAAGTTTTTCTGTCGAAACAGATGACTTAAATATTATAAATGAGCATAACTTCCTTAATCTTCAATAAAGTGTATTAATATTATAGATCAATCGATTTTCCTCGAATCAAGGAATCTTTTCCGTTCTTGCATCAATTTTGAATTATGTTAGTGAAAAATGTTTTACTATAAAAAATCGTGTTTTCAAATATCATGCATTACCATAGGTTCCTTACTCTTCAATAAAATGTATAAATGCTATGGGTCAATCGATTCTTCTTGAATCAACACAACTTTTCTATTCTCGCATCAACTTTAAATTATGAGAATGAGAAAATTTTTACTATGAAAAACGATTTTATAAATATATAAATTGCCATAACTTCCATACTCTTTAATAAAATGGATTAATATTGTAGGTCAATCGATTCGTCTCGAACCAAGAAATCTTCTATATTCTTGCATCAACTTTGAATTATGCTAATGGAAAAAGTTTTACTCTAAAAATCCGATTTTTCAAATATTATGCATTACCATAGCATCCTTACTCTTCAATAAAATGTATTAGTATTATAGATCAATCGATTCTACTCAAATCAACACATCTTTCCTTTTCCTGCATCAACTTTGTATTATGATAATGAAAAAAGTTTTACTATAAAAAACGATTTCATAAATATATCAAGTACCATAACTTCCATACTCTTTAATAAAATATATTAATATTGCAGGTAAATCGATTCGTCTCGAACCAAGGAATCTTTTATATTGCTGCATCAACTTTTAATTATGTTGAAGAAAAAAGTTTTACTATAAAAAACCGTATTTTGAAATATTATGCATTACCATAGCTTCCTTACTCTTCAATTGAATTTATTAATATTATAGGTCAATCGATTCGATTCGAATCAACACATCTTTTCTGTTCTTGCATCAACTTTGAATTATGTTCACGAAAAAAGTTTTACTATAAAAAACGGATTTTCAAAATATATAAATTACCATAACTTCCCTACAGTTTAAAAATGTATTAATATTATAGGTCAATCGATTTGTCTCGAACGAAGGAATCTTTTATATTCTTGAATCAACTTTGAATCATGCTAATGAAAATAGTTTTACTAAAAAAATCCGATTTAAAAGAAAAATTATTGAGTGCTAAAAAAAATTGAATTAATATTTTTAGAAATCCTTTGGTCCGTTTCAAGATATTAGTGAGGAAAATAAGACCACCAAATTTCATCAATTTATCTGCAACCGTTTTCTAGTTATCGTGTTCACAAAAAAGCGTGACATCCATACACACACATTCACATATACACACACACATTCACACATGCACACGCATCCACACACACATCCACACACCCACAGCCGGACAATTGCTTAGAACATTGTATTAGACATTTTCAAATTGAGGAAGGTTTAATTATATGGATTTGAAATTTTTTGAAAATGTTACCATTACAAAGCTTCCTCTATGAATTCCTCATTGAATCAACATTTTATTAAGAATATATCCTTGAGCCACCTTTGAATGTCATTGTAAAAATCTGGAAAAAATCTGAGTGCAATATTGACTTGTAAAGAACAAAATTCATACGCGCCAGAAATAATTAATCAATAAATAGCGTCAATTTAATTAAGAATGTCCATTTTTGCACTAAAATGCCCTTGAGCGACCTTTGAATGTCATTGTAAAAATCTGAAAAAATTTGA
>CAKNYM010052106.1:141275-173149 GCA_932195095.1 Andricus curvator
ATCAATAAATAGTGTTAATTTAATTACGAATAGCCATTTTGCACTGAAATGTCCTTGAGCGACCTTTGAATGTCATTGTAAAAATCTGAAAAAATCTAGGTGCAGTATTGAATGGAAAAGAACAAAATTTGTTCGCACCAGAAATGAAAAATCAATAAATAGCGTCAATTTAATTAAGAATGGCCATTTTTTCTCTAAAATGACCTTGAGCGACCTTTGAATGTTATTGTAAAAATCTGAAAAAATCTGAGTGCAATAGTGAATTGTAAAGAACACAATTTATACGCGCGAGAAATGAATTATCAATGAATAGCGTCAATTTAATTAAGAATGTCCATTTTTTCTCTAAAATGACCTTGAGCGACCTTTGAATGATATTGTAAAGATCTGAAAAAATCTGAGTGCAATATTGACTTGTAAAGAACAAAATTCATACGCGCCAGAAATAATTAATCAATAAATAGCGTCAATTTAATTAAGAATGTCCATTTTTGCACTAAAATGTCCTTGAGCGACCTTTGAATGTCATTGTAAAAATCTGAAAAAATTTGAGTGCAATATTGAATTGTGAAGAACACAATTTATACCCGCGAGAAATGAATTATCAATAAATAGCGTTAATTTAATTGATAATTACAATTTTTTCTCTAAAATGACCTTAAGCGACCTTTGAATGTTATTTTAAAAATCTGAAAAAATCTGAGTGCAATATTGACTTGTAAAGAACAAAATTCATATGCGCCAGAAATGAATAATCAATAAATAGCGTCAATTTAATTGAGAATGGCCATTTTTTCTCTAAAATGACCATGAGCGACCTTTGAATGTGATTGTAAAAATCTGAAATAAATATGAGTGCAATATTGAATTGTCAAGAACACAATTCATACGCGTCAGAAAATAATAATCTATGAATAGCGTCAATTTAATTAAGAATGTCCATTTTTTCACTGAAATGTCCTTGAGCGACCTTTGAATGTCATTGTAAAAATCTGAAAAAATCTAGGTGCAGTATTGAATGGAAAAGAACAAAATTTTTTCGCACCAGAAATGAAAAATCAATAAATAGCGTCAATTTAATTAAGAATGGCTATTTTTTCTCTAAAATGACCTTGAGCGACCTTTGAATGTTATTGTAAAAATCTGAAAAAGTCTGAGTGCAATATTGAATTGTAAAGAACACAATTTATACGCGCCAGAAATGAATAATCAATCAATAGCGTCAATTTAATTGAGAATGGCCATTTTTTCTTCAAAATGACCTTGAGCGACCTTTGAATGTTATTGTAAAAATCTGAAAAAAATCTGAGTGCAATATTGAATTGTGAAGAACACAATTCATGTGCGCCAGAAATGAATAATCAATAAATAGAGTCAATTTAATTGAGAATGTCCATTTTTTCTCTAAAATGACCTTGAGCGACCTTTGAATGATATTGTAAAAATCTGAAAAAATCTGAGTGCAATATTGAATTTTGAAGAACACAATTTATATGCGCCAGAAATGAATAATCAATAAATAGAGTCAATTTAATTGAGAATGGCCATTTTTTCTCTAAAACGACCTTGAGCGACGTTTGAATGATATTGTAAAAATCTGAAAAAAATATGAGTGCAATATTGAATTGTAAAGAACACAATTCATACGCGTTAGAAAAGAATAATCAATGAATAGCGTCAATTTAATTAAGAATGTCCATTTTTGCACTAAAATGTCCTTGAGCGACCTTTGAATGTCATTGTAAAAATCTAAAAAAATCTGAGCGCAATATTGAATTTTAAAGAACACAATTTATATGCGTCAAAAATGAATAATCAATAAATAGTATCAATGTAATTACAAATAGCCATTTTTGCACTAAAATGGCCTTGAGCGACCTGTGACTTTTTTTGTAAAACTCTGAAAAAAATCTGAGTGCAATATTGAATTGTAAAAGACACAATTCATACGCGCCAGAAATGAATAATCAATAAATAGCGTAAATTTAATTAGGAATGAGCATTTTGGTCCTAAAATTTTATCGGCAAAAGGAACAATTTGTAGGGGTGCCAAGTTGAATTACCAAAAAGCTAAAAAAAAATCACCCTAATACCCACATATAAAAAATATTTAAATAATAAAATTGGAGTTGATTATACCAAGCTTCTTAAACGAAAACATCAAAAAAAGGGCAAGAATCGAAGGAGACGGAGTGAAGAAGATTGAACGGAAACAAGAGAAAGGGGCGACTATTTTTATGTCAAGCGGTAAGAACTCGTCTGGAGAGAGGAGCTGAAACCCCGACAGGTGTCAGGCGAAAATACGACAGTTCGATGTGGTCACTTGTCTCTAGTTGTCGTGTCGCGAAATAAAATGTTCTTCCCACCACGAAGGTGGCATGTATGGGGGTTGAGCGTCGCGTCGTGGTAGGGGATCCGTGGCATCCAGAAACCTCTCGTTCTTTGCCGCGAAGACATCTTTCTCTCTCACTTTCTCCCATTCTCTCCATCTCTCTTTTTATTCTCTTCTCTTTCGTATCTTCTTCTCGGTATATTTACCGCTTCGTGTCGCCGAGTGGATCTTGTTTGTATCACACCGCTACTCACGGCCCGGCTCGGTTGTCGTTCGCCCTCCAAAACTGTCTCTCCTGGACGATTTATGTTTCCTCCACTGCGAGAGAACGGATTGATCCCTTTTTGTTTGGAGATGCGGGACTGGAGTGTGTTTTTGTACACCTACGCTGAGGAACCTTGTATGTGAGATCTTCGGGCACGCAACCTCTTGTCTTTTCTTTTTTTTTTCTGTTTTGGTCCTCTTACGAAACGCCACCGATCTCATTGGTGGTCCTTTTAAATGATGGGAATTTAATCCTATTAGTTGTATCTATCCTTTCAGAGGTCAGAAAATCTTTTATTTTTGAGCATTTTTGTTCTAATGAAGCAGGGGTTAATTAGGTTACTTTCCCACGCTCCT
Organism: Andricus curvator; assembly: GCA_932195095.1. Taxonomy (NCBI): domain Eukaryota; kingdom Metazoa; phylum Arthropoda; class Insecta; order Hymenoptera; family Cynipidae; genus Andricus; species Andricus curvator. The sequence continues at coordinate 144,229 of CAKNYM010052106.1, forward strand.
TTTCCCAAATCCCACGCCACAAATACCAAATCCCATACCCCACTTTCCATTTTCCAAATGCTATTACCAATATCCCACTTTCCACATCCCTCATTTTACATGCCATATCCCACAACCTATATCTCATAACCCACGTACCACATCTCACATGGGAGCGTCCACATATTACATGTGGTGGGGCTTAAGAGTGTTATGTAATATGTGGACGCTCCCATGTGAGATGTGGTACGTGGGTTATGGGATATAGGTTTACATATTACATAACACTCTTAAGGCACCCCCACTTAAGAGTGTTACGTAATATGTGGACGCTCCCATGTGAAATGTTGTACGTGGGTTAGGGGATATAGGTTTACATATTACATAACACTCTTAAGGCCCCCCCCCCCCTTAAGAGTGTTACGTAATATGTGGACGCTCCCATGTGAGATGTGATACGTGGGTTAGGGGATATAGGTTGTGGGATATGGCATGTGAAAGTGGGCTCTGCCCAAATGTCACAAAGTATCACATAGGAGGGGTTTTGTAACACGTGAACCTTTTCTGATAAAAAATTGAATTTATATCCACTTTGACACATTAAACACCAATACTATCTACACGAAAAATTTTGTAGTTGCATTTTCAACCAAATAGTTGAATTTTCAAGCCAAAAAAACGTCTGGATTTTCTACAAAATAGCTGAATTTTTAATCTACAAAGATTGTAAAGGAAAAATTTTCAACAAAAAATGTAAAAGCTGATTTTTTGGATCAAAAAAATTAATTTAAACAAAAAAATGAATTTCCAACTATGTAGTTACATTTTCAAATAAATAGTTAAAGTTTCAACCAAATAGTTTCAATCAGACCGGCAATCTGAAAGACCTGGGTTCGGATCCCAGCGGAGCTTGAGAGCAATTTTTTTACAATTTAGAATTAATAAGCAATATTCAAATATTGATTTCAGACCAGCAGACAAAAAACAATTAAAATAAAATTATTTAACAAATAGTTTAATTTCTTACCAAAGTAGTTGAATTTTTGACCAAAGAAGATGACTTTAACAAACTAGTTAAATTTTTAACAAAATAATTCAACTTTCAACGAAATAGTTGAACTTCTACTGAAAAGTATCAATTTTCAAACAAAAATGGAATACTTAAATTTTCAGTTAAAAAAACTAATTGTCAATCAAAATTAAAATAAATTATCAGCCCGTTGAATTCAATGAAGAAATATGCATTTTTAACCAAATAGGTGATTCCTTCAACAAATAGATGAATTTTCAACAAACAAGATTAATTTTCTAACCAAATAAATGAATTTTCGACAAAATAAATAATTTTTCAAGCTAAAATGTTTTTTTTTAGAAGACTGTTGACTTCCAAACTGGAAATGAAGAATTTTCACCAAGAAAGTTAATTTCCAATGAGAAAAGATGAATTTCAAATGAGAAAAGATGAATTTCAAATGAAATAGTTAAACTTTCTTCAAAAAAAGATAAATTTGCAGCCAAAAATAAAATTTATAAATTTTCAGTTCAAGAAACTAAATTTCAATGGAATAACAAAACATCAACCATATAAATTCAATGAAAAAAGACAATTTTTTAACAAAAAAGTTGAAATTACAACTTACAGAGGAAAAATTTTCAACCAAAAACTGTATAGCTACGTTCTTAGATGAGTGAATTAATTTTCAACTAAAACAACGCATTTTTTATGAAAATAGTTCAATTTTAATGTAAATGGTTTGATTATCAACAAAATAGTTTAATTTTCTACCAGATTAGCTGAATTCTCAGCCGAAATTATAATTTTTCAATAAAAACAATTAATTTTCAACCAAATAGTTTACGTTTTTACTAAGTTGTTACATTTTCAACTAAAATCATGAATCTCTCACAAAAAAAAAGTTACTTCTCAACGAAAAATAACAAAGTTAATATTATTACAGAGAAATATTTTTATTTAAAATGAAAAACAGTTTAATTCAACCAAAAGAAGAATTTTTTATAAAATATTTGAATCTCCAACTAAATCAGGTGAATTTTCAACCAAGAAGTTTGTTTTTTCACCAAAAAGGTGAATTTTCAACCAAGAAGATTGATTTTCTACCAGAAAAGAATTATTTTCCACAAAATATATGAATTTTCAACCAGAAATGATCAATTTTCAATTTAAAATATTAACTTTAAACCAAAAATGAAATTTTTACATTTTCAGTGAAGAAAATTAATTCTCAACCAAAATAAACTCGAATTCTTAGCAAAATAGTTAAATTTTCAACAAAAGAATTCAGTTTTTTATCTAAAATGATGTTGAATTTACAACCAAAAAGTTGATTAGGTAACCGAGAAGATTAATTTTTTACAAAAAATTAATTATCAACGAAATGCATGAATTTTCATCCAAAAATAAAACACACTTTTTACAAAATGGTTAAATTTTTTAACAAATCGTATAATTTTGTAACCAAACGAGTGTTCCCAAATAAAAAAAAAACCTTTCATCAAGTACATTTGGATTTTCTTATTGGTTTCTATTAATTTAGTTCGAATTTAAGCAATAAAAATGAGAAAAAGGGTCAAATTGGGTAAACTCAGTTTTGCAGGTCGTAGAGAGAATGAAAAAAATATTCTGAAGATTCATGTGAAAATTTTAAACGATTTGTTTCCTAATGAATTCTAAGAGAAAATTTGAAAATATTACAAAACATCTTAAATTATTTCCTAAAATGTTGAAAAAGAGTGCAAAAGATTTAAAAACAAAATTTTGCCATAATACATAATTTTAGAACAAAGAATAAGTTTAAGAGATACTTAGAAGTTTTTAAACCATTCAAAAATAATAAAAACTTATAAGTTATTTTCGGAATTTTGTAAGGTTTCAAGAAAGCGACAAAAAATCTTTAGTTACCTAAGAAAAATTAAAATGATTTTTTATTTTGAAAATATAATTTTAAGAGAATATTTGAAAAGATATCAAAACATTTCAGAAGATTTCAAAAATTGTCAAAGAAGAATCTGACAGATTTTAAGACAACTTTTCCAATTTTGCAGAATTACAAAAAAATCACGAAAAACTCAAATAATTTAAAAATTTCAGAACGTTTAAAAATTTTTAAAAGATTAAAAAAAGAATTATCTTAAGATTTATAGGGAAATTTTATAGGATTATTTATTTTGATAAATTAACTTCAAGAGAAAATTGAAAAAGATTTCAAAACATTTCAAAAGATTTCTTTAAATTTCGAAAAAGTGTAGAAGATTTTAAAGCAAAATGTTTCAATTTGGAAAAATTGAAAAATCAAAAACGAGTAAATTCAAGAAATGTTTAGAAGATTTTCAGAAATTGAAACAGAATTTTAAACTGTAAAAGATTTTATAAAATGCAGATTTTATTCAAAGATTTGAAACCAAAACATTAGAAGCTTTAAAAGAATTTTGAAATGTTTCAAGTGAATAAACAAGTTTTCTTAAAATTCCTACGAAAATTTAGAAGATACTAAGGCAATTTTTTTACATCCTTGGTGGAAAAAATTTTCACAAGAAAGTACAACATTTCTACAACTGTAATTTTTTGTAAAAAATGTACAAAATTTAACAACAAAATACAGTTAAATACAAATAGCAAATTTTTTTTCTTGTATTTTCTGGTAGAAAAGAATAAAATATAAGTTTCTCCAATTCAAAAATTTGTATAATTTTTTACATATTTACATATATAAATATTTTTACATATTTATACATTTTTTATTTAGTAATATTTTACTTTTTTATTCAAATAAAATATTAAAAACTAAACAATTTTAAAGTGAACTATTTAAAATAGAAAGCATTGAATCGTTAATATTTCAGAGTGTTAAATTTCAACTTTGAACGTTAAAATTTTAATTGTTCTATTTAACAAATGTTTAATAAATGTAAGTGAAATTAAAGAATCTTGATGCACAAATAACAATTGCACAATTATCAATTTGGAAAAAAATTAATTTAGCTTAAGAGATATTTACAAGTTTTAAGAAAATTCCAACTTAATTTAAAACTGGAAAATATTTTGGAAGATAAAATACTAAATTTAGATTTCTGAAGGTTTCGAAATAAAAGTTTGAAGCTTTTCAATGATCTTTAAAGGTTTTAAGGAAGTAAAAATAAATTCTTGATTTTTCTGGGAAAATTTAAAATGATTTTTTATTTTGAAAAATTAATTTTAAGATAATAGTTCAAAAGATTTGAAACGAACTTTTTTAATTAATAAATAACAATTGAACAATTATTAATTTGGAAAATAATCGAGGAAATTTAAAGTATATTTAGAAGTTTTGGAAATATTTCAAAATAATTTAAAACGTGTAAAGATTTCAAATCATTTAATACACAATGTAGATTTTTGAAGACTTTGAACACAAAATTTATAAGCTTTTCAGGCAATTTAAAAGGTTTTAAATGAATAAAAATTTTTTATCAAAATTCCTAGAGAAACTAACAATAATTTTGTCAAAAAAGAATCTGGATGATTTTAAGATAGTTTTTTTTTACTCTTGCAGGATTTTTAAAGAATTGTAGGAAAAATTTAAGTTTCAAGATAATAATATTATTATTAGATTCCTAGAGATTGTTTAAATAATTTTTTTCAAAAAAATTTTTAAGAGAATATTTAAAAAGACTTTAAAACAAATTTTAATGTAAAAATTAATGTTTCTAGCTTAAAATTGCTTGAAATGATATAATTTTGAAAATTTATAAATCAAAAGTATGAAAGTTAAAAGTTTGCAGTTTAACGGCTTTTAATTAAAAATTTTTCAATTGAAAAGTGTTAAAAATTTCCTTCTACCTAGTTTTAAAAACTTAATTTAAAAAAAAACGAATTTCAACTAAATAGTAGAATATTTCACCAGATGAATCTTTAAGCAAAAATAAAATATTTACATTTCCAGTTAAAAAAAAATATTTTTTAACAAAATAGTTACATTTTCAACCAAAAAGATGAATTCTCAACGAAAAAATTAATAGTTGATATTTCAACCAAAATGGAATTTAATTTTAAATCACAAACATTTGCATTGTTAAAAAAATACATCAATTTTCAACCAAACCCGATATAATTACATTTTCAGTTTGAAAAATAAATTTTTAATAAAAAAAGCGAATTTCAAAAAAATAGTAGAATTTTTAACCAAATAGATGAATCTTTAACTAAAGAAATGAAGTCTCAAAAAGGTTGTTTAACTTTCAACCAAAAAGTTGAATTTTCAACCAAGAAAGATGAATTCTCAATTTCAAATATAATAGTGAATATTTCAACCAAAAAAATTAAATTTTAAATAAAAAACATTGTAAAAAAATTAAAATTTCCAACAAAAGAGTTGAATTTTCTAACAGAAAAAAGTTGTACTTTTCTTCTAATTTTGGTTGTAATTTATTCTATTTATTTATATATTCCTGTAAAAATAGTTTTAGTTTTCTCTACTTTTTTGTAAAAATTCTTCAACCAGGGATTTTGAATGATTTTTCAAAATTGTAAGAAAAATTCGAGTCAGTTGAAAATATTTTTAGGAATTTAAGAGGTTCTGAATAGATTAAAAATATTTTAAAACTTGGAAGGAAAATCCTGTAAAATATTCTTTTCTTAATTTTCTAGATTCTGTTTTGACATACCTGAAATATTTAAAAATCTTTTCTAATTTTCGCAGGAATCTTGAAAAATTTATATTTATATAAATTTAAAAACAAACTGATCAATACTTTATGACTGAAGAAAATATTTCAAAACCATTCAGTCTTACATGAAAATATAGTTTTATTTATTTCTATATAGCATTTCACCTAAAAAAAACAAACTTTTTTTTATTCCATGTGGGGGGGGGGTAAAAAGGTCGAAAATAACGTTACGTAATATGTGAACGCTCCCTAATAGATCAGAACAATTCTAAAAAAAAAAAATTATTTCAATATGAGACTCACTCTTAGTGAATAAAATAATATCAATTGGATTGAAATTATCTTAATTAATTTTTTTCTGAAAAAAAGATCTTCTCCTTTCGCCCCGCTGGGATCCGAACCACAGAACTTCTGATTGCCGGTCAGGTGCTTTTCCCATTTAGCTACTACTTCTGAAAAAAGTTTCTTCTCTCGATCTCTCTAGTAGCTTAATTGAAAGAGCACCTGACCGGCAATCAGAAATTCTGTGGTTCGAATCCCAGCGGAGCGAAAGAAGATCTTTTTTCTGAATAATATTATTAAAATTTTTTTTTTAATTTGTAGCTTATACTGTTATATTATAGCTAGCGCAGCTTTCGATTTCAATTCGAGTATAACAGGAATTTCTAACGTCTTTTCAGACTAGATGGAGCTATGAATTAAAAATTATTTTAATTAATTTTTTTCTAAAAAAAAGATCTTCTCCTTTCGCCCCGCTGATATTCGAACCACAGAACTTCTGATTGCCGGTCAGGTGCTTTTCCCATTTAGCCACTACTTCTGAAAAAAGTTTCTTCTCTCGATCTCTCTAGTAGCTTAATGGAAAGAACATCTGACCGGCAATCAGAAATTCTGTGGTTCGAATCCCAGCGGAGCGAAAGAATATCTTTTTTCTGAATAATTTTATTAAAATTTTTTTTTAATTTGTAGCTTATACTGTTATATTATAGCTAGCGAAGCTTTCGAATTCAATTCGAGCTCTGGAATTTTTCTTGATCCTAAAATTTATAGTTTACAGAATAATTTTTTTGAACTGAACCTTGTAGCGTAGGAGGTTTGCTTACTATATGAGCATCTCAACCTCGTTGGGTATCAAAATGACCTCGATAACGATTCACGTATCGATAGTCGTAATTTGAGACGATAGTTTGCCTCTTACAATTATGCGAGTGCACGCGTATTGTGGGCTCGCGTGGGACGAAATGAATAATTCATCGCTTACGCTTTGAGCGATTTGTGATTCCATTTGTCAGCGGAATCGCGAAACGTTCAGGTACAGTCATCGTTATTTAGTGAGGATTAGCCACGGGTTGCACATGCCTGCAATCTCCGGATCCTCATTCCTCAATTGCATCTCTTCTTAACCAAATTAATTTCTTCGCATATTTCATGTCAAAAAAATTAATGAGTCAAATTTTCAGTGAGTTATTATTGCAAAGTTGGTATTTTTTAAATAAAGATTATATTCATAGTTGCTACAAAATCCCAATTTCGAGATTCCCTGACTAAATTTAGTTTAAAGCAACATTTTTCAAGGAATCTGTATTATCATCAAAGAATAACAGAAACTTTTAACGTCTTTTCAGACTAGATGGAGATATGAATTTCAAATTATTTTAATTAATTTTTTTCTGAAAAAAGATCTCCTTCTTTCGCTTCGCTGGGAAACGAACCTCAGAACTTCCGATTGCCGGTTGGGTGCTTTTCCATTAAGCTACTAGAGAGATCGAGAGAAGAAACTTTTTTCAGATAATACACGCAATATTTTGCCAAATGGTTCAAGGTAAATTTTTCAAGGAATCTGTATTATCATCAAACAATAACATAAATTTTCAACGTCTTTTCAGACTAGATGATGATATGAATTAAAAATTATTTTGATTAATTTTTTTCTGGAAAAAGATCTTCTCCTTTTGCTTCGCTGAGAAACGAACCTCAGAAAGGAGCGATAGGAGAAGATCTTTTTTTCAGAAAAAAATTAATTAAAATAATTCTTAATTCATATCTCCATCTAGTCTGAAAAGACGTTAAAAATTCCTGTTATTCTTTGATGATAATACAGATTCCTTGCAAAATTTAACTTGTGCCTTCTAGCAAAATACTGCGTTTATTTTCTGGAAAAAGTTTCTTCTCTCGATCACTCTAGTAGCCTAATGGGAAAGCACCCGACCGGCAATCGGAAGTTCTGAGGTTCGTTTCCCAGCGGAAAGAAAAGAAATCTTTTTTCAGAAAAAAATTAATTACATGAAAGGAACATTTTCATTCAAAATGAGTTTTTAACCAAATAGTTGATTTTTCAACTAGGAAAGACGAATTGTCAACCACGTACATCAAGCTCCAACTAAAAAAGATAAATTTTTAGTTAACAAAATTATTTTGAAAAAAGGGAACATTTTTAACAAAATAGTTCCCTTTTAACCAAAAAGCTCAACATTTAGAGAAAAGTTGATTTTTCTACATGAAAAGTTCAATTTTCAACATAAAAGTTTAATTTTCAACATGCAAAGATAAATTTTTAACCTAGAAGATTAATTTTCTACCAAAAGACAAGATTTTCAATAGAATACATGTATTTTCCATCAAATAATTGAAATTTTTAATGGAAAAGATAATTTTTCAACCAAAAATGATGAATTTTCCACCAGCAACATTAATTTTCTACCAAAAAAGAACGAATTTTCAACAAAATACATGAATTTGAAAACCAAAAAGTTGATTTTTCAACAAAAAAAGACAAATTTTTAACAAAATACATGAATTTTAAACCAAAAAGTGCAATTTTAAACAAAGAAAAACGAATTTTCAAGAAAATACAAAAAGTTTCAACGTAAAAAAATAAATTTTCAGTTGAACAAATTATGTTTTATGAAAACTAAACATTTTCCAGCAAAATAGTCAATTATCAACAAAAAAGATGAGCTTTTGACCATAAATACGAATTTTTTAGAAGACAGTTAAATTTTCAACCCAAAAATTTCAATTTTCAACAAAAAAGTTCAATTTTTCATCAAGTAGTTGAAGTTCCAAATAAAAAAGATAATTATTCAACCAAAAATGAAAAAGTTAAATTTACAGTTCAAAAAATTAACTTTAAACAAAAACAAATTAATGAAAATTTCAAATTTTTTGTTCTGTCAAATTAATCTTTAACCAGTTAAATTCAGACCAAAATACGAATTTTTCAGAAAATAGTCGAAGTTCCAAATAAAAAAGATAATTATTCAACCAAAAATGAAAAAGTTAAATTTACAGTTAAAAAAATTAACTTTAAACAAAAACAAACGAATCTTCAACCAGATAAATTCAGTCAAAAAATAAGAATTTTTCAGAAAGTGGTTGAAGTTCCAAATCAAAAAGATAATTATTCAACCAAAAATGAAAAAGTTAAATTTACAGTTCACAAAATTAACTTTAAACAAAAACAAACGAATATTCAACCAGTTAAATTCAGACAAAAATACGACTTTTTCAGAAAATAGTTGAATCCTCAACCAAAAAAGATAAATTTTCCACCAGGATGATTAATTTTATACCAAAAAAGAACGAATTTTCAACAAAATACATGAATTTAAAAAAACAAAAAGTGGACTTTTCAACCAAGAAAGACAAATTTTTAACAAAATACATGAATTGTACACCAAAAAGTTGAATTTTAAACAAAGAAAGACGAAGTTTCAACAAAATAAATAAAGTTTCAACGTAAAAAGATAAATTTTCATTTAAAAAAATTTTTTTAAATGAAAAATTAACATTTTTTAACAAAATAGTCTATTATCAACCAAAGACTTCCGACAGAAAATACGAATTTTTTAGAAGACAGTTAAATTTTCAACCCAAAAGTGTCAATTTTCAACAAAAAAGTTTAATTTTTCATCTATAAAGACAAATTATAAACTAGAAGAATAATTTTCTACCAAAAAACAAAATTTTCAACAAAATACAAGTATGTTCCATCAAATAGTTGAAGTTCCAAATGAAAAAGATAATTATTCAACTAAAAACGAAAATGTTAAATTTACAGTTCAAAAAATTAACTTTAAACAAAAACAAATGAATCAAAATTTCAAATTTATTGTTCTGTCAAATTAATCTTTAACCAGTTAAATTCAGACGAAAAATACGAATTTTTTAGAAAATAGTTGAAGTTCCAAATGTCAAATTAATCTTTAACCAGTTAAATTCAGACGAAAAATACGAATTTTTTAGAAAATAGTTGAAGTTCCAAATAAAAAAGATAATTATTCAACCAAAAATGAAAAAGTTAAATTCACAGTTAAAAAAATTAACTTTAAACAAAAACAAATGAATCTTCAACCAGTTGAATTCAGACAAAAATAGGAATTTTTCAGAAAGTAGTTGAAGTTCCAAATAAATTTTGAAGAAATTTTGATTCATTTGTTTTTGTTTAAAGGTAATTTTTTGAACTGTGAATTTAACTTTTTTATTTTTGGTTGAATTTTGAATATTTGAATAATGAATATTGAATTTTTGAATATCTTTTTTATTTGGAACTTCAACTATTTTCTAAAAGATTCGTATTTTTGTCTGAATTTATCTGGTTACAGATTAATTTGACGAAACCAAAAATGAAAAATTAAATTTACAGTTCAAAAATTCAACTTTAAACAAAAACAAATGAATGAAAATTTCAAATTTTTTGTTTCGTCAAATTAATCTGTAACCAGTCAAATTCAGACAAAAAATACGAATTTTTCAGAAAATAGTTGAAGTTCCAAATAAAAAAGATAATTATTCAACCAGAAATGAAAACGTTAAATTTACAGTTCAAAAAATTAACTCTAAACAAAAACAAATGAAAATTCAACCAGTTAAATTCAGACAAACAATACGAATTTTTGAGAAAATAGTTGAATCCTCAACTAAAAAAGATGAATTTTCCACCAGGAAGATTAATTTTCTACGAAAAAAAGAACGAATTTTCAACAAAATACATGAATTTAAAAACTAAAGAGATGATTTTTCAACCAAGAAAGACAAATTTTTAGCAACATACATGAATTTTAAACCAAAAAGTTGAATTTTAAGCAAAGAAAGAAGAATTTTCAACAAAATACATAAAGTTTCAAAGTAAAAAGATAAATTTTCAGTTTAAAAAATTATTTTTAATAAAAAATAAACATTTTTCAACAAAATAGTCAATTATCAATCAAAGAGATGAGCTTTTGACTAGAAAGACGAATTTTTTAGAAGTCAGTTAAATTTTCAACCCAAAAGTTTCAATTTTCAACAAAAAAGTAAAAAAAATTTTATCTATAAAGACAAATTATAAACTAAAATAATAATTTTCTACCAAAAAACAAAATTTTCAACCAAATACAAGTATCTTCCATCAAATAGTTGAAGTTCCAAATAAAAATGATAATTATTCAACCAAAAATGAAAAAGTTCAAATTACAGTTCAAAAAATTAACTTTAAACAAAAACAAACGAATCTTGAACCAGTTAAATTCAGACAAAAAATACGAATCAATAGGATTAATTTTTTAGAAGACAGTTCAATTTTTAACCCGAAAATTTCGATTTTCAAAAAAAACTTCAATTTTCAACCTAAAAAGTATAATTTTCCTTCTAGAAGATTAATTTTTTTACCAAAAAACAAACTTTTTAACAAAATACATGTATTTTCCATCAAATAGTTGAATTTTCGATTGAAGAAGATTATTTTGCAACCAAAAATGGAATAGTAATATACATAAAAAAAATGAATTTTCGCCAAAAACGAACAGATTCTCTACTAGTTGAATTCAATCAAAATAGATGAATTTTTAAGAAAGCTAAATCCTCAATCGAAAAGATGATCTTTCAGCCAAAAAGATCAATTCTCTACGCAAAATGAAAAAATATCCACTATAAAAATTAATGTTCTACCAAAAAAGATGAGTTTTCAACGTAATACTTCAATTTTAAGCGAAATATTTGAATTTTCGAATCTATAGTAACAGTTTTATTTACTTTTATTTACTTTAAATTCCTAAAATTTCACGTTGAAATATATCTTGAATTTTCAACCAACAAGATTAATTTTCTAGTCCAAAAAAATAATTTTCAAGCAAAATACATGAATTTTCTGGCAAATAATTAAATTTTCAACTTATGAAATATAAATTAAATTTCTAGCCAAAAATGGAAAAGTTAAATTTTCAGATAAAAAAAAAGAACTTTATTAAAAAAACAAATTTTCTACAAAAAAGTTGTTTAAACCAAGGAGGTGAATCTAGAAAAAGTGAATTTTTAACAAACTAGTTCAAGTTTTAATAACATTGTTATTTTTCAAGCCAAAAGGACGAATTATCTACAAATTCGTTGAATTTTCAGTCCAAAAATATGAGTTTTTATCAAAAAAGTTAATTTTTTACCAAAAAGTTAAATTTTCATAAAAATAGTTAAATTTTCAAGTAAATATTTAAATTTGAACCAAATATATGTATTTTTAACAAAAAAATTAATTTTTGATTGAATAGTTCAATTTTCTACCACACTGTTGAATCCTCAACTAAACCAGATTAATCTGAATCCAAACAGTTGCATTTTAAAAAAAATTATGCATTTTCAACCAAGAAGATTGGTTTTCAACCAAAAAATACGATTTTGTAACAAAATTGTGACATTTCCAAAAAAAGAGATTAATTTCCAACTGAAATGATGAATCTGAAAAAAATTAATTTTGAACATAAGATTTCAACTCAGAAAATTATTTGTTCACCTGGAAAATTATTTTCCTAAAAATGGAATAGTTTAATTTTCAACCAAAAGGATCAATTTTTCACTAGGATGACTACCAAAAACACGAATTTGAAACAACAACAAAAAAACATTATTTTTCAAGAAAAAATTTGAATTTTAAAGCCAAATGTAAGAATTATCTACAAAACGGTTGAATTTTCAACCCAAAAATATGCTTCAACAAAAAAGTTAATTTTGTACCAAAAAATTAAATTTTTCATAAAAATAGTTTAACTCTTGACAGAAAGGTTAATTTTCAATCGCATAGTTTAATTTTCTACCAAACTTTTTAATCCGCAACCAAACCAGATTAAGTTAGACCCAAACAGATGCATTTTTAATAAAAAAAGATGCATTTTCAAACAAAAAGATTGATTTTCGACCAAAAAGACGAATTTTGAAAAAATACATGAATATAAATATTCATGGATATATTCATAATATATTTAAATTAAGTAATAAATAAATGGTTACATTTTCAACCTAAGTGATGAATTTTCAACCAAACCAACGTATTTTTAATTAAAAAAGATTAAACTTCAACCAAAAGCAGTTGAATTTTTAACCTAAAAAGTTTAATTTTTAATGAAAATGTTTTTTTTAAACTAAGAAAAATAACTTCTCTACTGAAAAAAAATTATTTCTAAAAAAACGAATTTTCAACAAAAATATGAATTTTCTACCAAAATAGTTGAATTTAAGTTTCAAACCAAAAAGGAATACTTGAATTTTCAGTTGAAAATATTAATTTTTAACAGAAACAAAAGAATTTTTAACCAGTCAAATTCAGCCAAAAAATACGAATATTTTAGAAAATAGTTAAATATTTAACCAAAAAGATTAATTTTCGACCAGAAAGATTAATTTCTGTCAAAAAAGATGAATTTTTAACCAAAAATATAAATTTTATAGCAAGAAGATATTTCTACCAAAAATAATGAAGTTTCCACAAAATAGGAGAATTTTCAACCAAGAAAGATAAATTTTCTACAAAAAAGATGAATTTTCAAGCAAAAAGGAGAAATTTTCTTAAAGCCATTTGAATTTTTAAATAAAATAATGAATCTTCAACCGAAAAAATGGATTTTCAGGCAATAGTTGAATCCTCAACGAAAACAGATTAATTTTCAACCAAACAGTTTAAGTTTTACCTGGAAAAGATCGATCTTTATTAAAAAATATAATTTTTCAAACCAAAAATGTAACAGTTACATAATCATTTGAAAAACAATATCCGATAAAAACAAATTTCCAACCAAATGGTTGAATCCTTAATCAAAGCAGATTAATTTTTAACCACACATCTGCATTTTTGACCAAAAAAGATATAAAATTTCTACAAAAATAGTTTAATTATTAAACAAAAATCCAATTTTCAACCAGTTGAATCGTCGATGAACAAAAAATTAATTTTTAGCAAAAGAATTAAATTCATAATTCAAAATTAAAGGTAAGCCTCTATAATATTTTTTAAAATTATTCAAATATTCTTAGAATAATTTTCCGAGATTTTTCCCTAGGGTCAAGCTTGGTGCAGAAAAGTCACAAAACTTTAAAAATGTCTAAATATTCACAAACACTTTCTTAAATCATTATTTATAATATATAAATCAATTTAAGCGATATTTATGAAAATATTGTCTTTAAATTCTTTAAATCATTTTGTGAATATAATCAATATTTTAAGTTTTTCGACTTCTTTAAAGTGAAAATTCGACCCTAGGGTAGAATCTAGGGAAAAAATAAAATATCTCGAAAATTTAGCAAAATACCATCGAGACTTTCCTTTAAAATAAGTGAAAGGTCTTGGGAAAATAATTATTATTATTTCTAGAGTTATTCCAATTTTTTTGGAAGCTTAAAAATTTGCAGTTTTCTCGCAATATTTGTTTATTAAATTGACATTTTGCCTTCAGCTTGGGCTTATCAGACAGAATTATTTTCAACCAAAAATATTTTGGATTTTCTTATTGGGTTCTATTAATTGAGTTTGATTTTAATTGCAAGCGAGAAAACGAGAAAAGTAGTTTGGGTTTTCTTACTGGGTTTTATCAATTCAATTTGAATTTAATTTCATGCGAAAAAATGAGAAAAAGGGGAAGTTTTTCGAAAACAGGAGAAGAAGAGGAATTCTTTAAAAGAGGGTTAAAGATGTAACATTAAGATTAAAAAATCAAAAACAAAATCGAGTAAATTCAAGAAATATTTACAAGATTTTCAGCGATTGAAACAGAATTTTAAACTGTAAAAGATTTTATAAAATGCAGATTTCATTTAAAGATTTGAAACAAAAACTTTAGAAGCTTTAGAAGAATTTTGGAAGGTTTCAAGTGAATAAAAAATTTTTTTTTTAATTCCTAAGAAAACTTAGAAGATTTTAAGCCAAATTTTTTACATCCCTAGTAGAAAAAATTTGTACAAGAAAGTACAAAATTTCTACAACTGTAATATTTCGTTAAAATCTGTACTTTTTTATAGAAAAATGTAAAAAATTTCACAACAAAATACAGTTAAATACAAATAGCTAATTTTTTTCTTGTATTTTCTTCTAGAAGCCTCGGCTTCGATCGTCCTGCGAGCATTGCCGCTTGTCGCGTAAAGACCCTCATTATGCGCCTCGGCGCATAATATACTATTAAATGACATACATGGTCTCCAATCGATTGCTATATATTAAAAAAAAAAATCTTCGAACGCAAGATGTTTTGTTTCTTAATAACGATTATTCATCATTGTCTTTTAATATTCTACCATTTCTTTAAAATTTAAGCACAGAAGGTTTTTGTGATAGCGATCATGTATACATGATCGCATCTTAATTTAAAATTATCTCATTGCAATATTCTAAATATTTCTCATCCTAGGTCGAAAAAGAACAACTTTTCGGTCACGAAAATGTAAATTCCTGTAGATTCTTGTAGTTTCAATTTCCTGTGAATTCTTGTAGAAAATTAAAACTACAATAAAATACAACAATTTACATAAAAATACAAAAAAGTACAATATTCGTCTCAATAATAGAAAAGATTTGTACTTTCCTTCTAATTTTGGTTGTAATTTATTCTATTTATTTATAGATTCCTGTAAAAATAGTTTTAATTTTCTGTACTTTTTCGTAAAAATTTTCCCATCCGGGGGGAAAGGGGGAAAGAGTTTGAAGTATTATCTCCTCATTTTAATTATTATCATCAGTTAATAAGAGTAAAGCTTGTAACTCGTGGTCTCTCTAACTTTCGAGATATGCTCCTTGGTACAAAAACATAGCAATAAAATGCTTGGCCACAGCATCATTATGTAGCCACTGTATGCGATGAGAACTCGCTGCTCTACTGTAATGGAGACACGTTCGCGAAAGCCGTCTCTGGCGGTGGCAAAGCCGATTTATCTGCGCCCACGTCCCCCTTCCCCCTTCACCCTGTTGCCCACGGTCGCTCTTTTTCTCTCACTCTCTTTCACTTTCGCTCTCTTTTTTCCACCCTCCCTTATCCTCTGGCCTAGCCGACTCTCCACATCTCTCCCTCACCCTCTGCCCGATGTTCGCGAAGCGAGGATCGTGTCTTACAAGAGATATTTCACTTTTCCTTGTAGCCACGAAGAAGCCACAAGCAGAGTGGCACGGATGACAAGAGGGGTCGAAAAATAAGGCAATAATCCAACCGAATAATCGCATTGGGGGTGAAATGCGAAGCGTTTACTTGACCACGAGCAAAGAGTGTTATTGAAATTTTTTCTGTGGGAGGTAATGAAATAATGGGACAATATTTGATGGAGTGGATAATTTGGTAAATAGTGGATATTCATAATTAGTCTAGGAATAGATTAGTTGTTTTGTTAGTTTCTGTATTTTAGGTATAAATGAACATTTGCGGTTGGATATTCACTTTATAGAAGCAGAGGTCAATAACAATCTATATATCATTCAACTACAACGTCTAGCAACGGAAATAACAGCCCTCAACACTGGAAGATTACTATAAAAGAACAATAACGACCTTAGTGAAGGTTCATAACAACCTTATTAAAAGTTCATAACAATCTTATTAAAAGTTCATAACAACCTTAGTAAAGGTTTATAATAACCTTAGTCAAGGTTCATAGCAACCTTAAGAAAGGTTAATAACAACCCTAGAAACGGTAGATGACAACTGTAAAAAACAGGCAATAACAACTCCTTGAAGAGGATGATAACATCCTCAGGAAAGGTCCATAATGGATTCTAGCAACAGTCAATCATAAATATCAGCAATGGATAATAAAAACAACTAGCAGTCGATTATGACAACCCTCATCACAGAAAGATTGTTAGCAATGGACAATAACAACCTTAAGAAAGGAAAATAATAACCCCTAGCAACGGTAAATAACAATTTATCTACGGGTTATGATAATTTCTTACAAAGGATAATGATAAATTCTAGCAACATTCAATAACAGCCATTGGCAAAGGAATATAACAATCTAGCAATAGATAATAACAATCTTCAGCCGTGTGAAAAAACTTGAAAAGGACAATAACAACCGTAATATAGGTGCATAAGAATCTTAATATAGGTAAATAACTACCACTAATAACCTTCGATAACGACTACCCACAATGGATGATAACAACCCTTATAAAAGGATAATAACTTTATCAAAGGTCAATAATAAATCCTAGCAGCAGTCAATGACAAACCATCAGAAATGGATGCTAAAAACATCTAGCAACGGATCATAAAAATCTTCTGCACCAGAAAAAAAAATATCAAAGGACAATAACAACTACCAGCAACGGTAAAAAAAAATTATACAAAGTGCAAAGAAGCGGAAAATAAAAGAAAAACAAGGTGTTTATATAAATAATAAAGAAAAAACATACCTGAGAAAAAAAATGCCAAAAAATGGTCATTATTGTATAAAATAGAGTCGAAAAATCAAAGTTAAAACTAAATAAAGTTCTAAAGTTCTAAAAAATGTTCTGAGAGAGCAGTGTGATTTGAAGTGCCCGGATTTCTAATACAGTTTTTATGTTCACGTGTGGGAGTTTCAATGCATCTCCCTGTTTCCCCAATATATGATGAATCACAATCCTTACAATCATATTTATAAACAACACCAGATAATTTACCTTTAGGTAAAGAATCATGTAGATTATTGAAAAATTTGAAAAAACTATTGATAGGTTTGTAGATGGTTTTTATATTGTACGGATTTAAGATTTGTTGAATTTTTTCCGAGATGTTTTTGATATATGGACAGACAGTAAAATCTATGTACTTTTTTGAATGATTACTATTCTTTTGAATTTGAGATGATTCAGAATTGTAAAACTTGTTAATTTCTTTTTTTAAACAGAAATCAATGAAGGATTTAGGTTAGCCATTGTTCATTGGAGTTTGTTTAATTGAATTAATATTTTTAGTTCTGAAAACAATATCCGAGATGCGAAACATTCTAAAAAATAGGCCAGTAGCGATGCTAGTTTTATGATTGTAAGGATGTGCAGGATCAAAATTCAAGTACCTCCCAGACCACGATTGCTTTTGGAACCAATCGATTTTTAGAGAATTATCCATCCTTATGATAAGTGTGTCTAAAAAACAAACTTGCAAATTCCTTTCAACTTCAATTGTAAATTTAATATTAGAGTGGTAAGAGTTGAATCAGTTAATGATAAAGTCCAACTTGTCAAGAGGAACAGCAGTAATTATATCATCAACATAGCGGAAGAAAAACGAAATAGCAAAAGGTAACGATGATAAACATTTAGATTCTAAATTTTCCATGATTAAGTTCGCAGCTAAAGGGGAAAGTGGAGAACCCATAGCTAATCCTGAGACCTGTTTGTAGGTTACATGATTAAATTTCAAAAACGTGGAATTTAAGCAGATTTTAACCAATGCAATAAACTTGTCCAATGGAATGGAGGTATGTCTACTGATATTTGACCACTTTAACTCAATGCAGTCTAAAATCTTTGAGATAGGAATGTTATTGAACATAGAGACCACAACGAAGGAAACTAAAACATAATTAGATGGAATCTTTTGGAATTTTATTTTTTGGACAAAAGAGAGATTATCAGTAATATGTTGTGGTGTTTTTCCAATAATATTGTTTAATATTTTGGATAAAAATTTGGAGAGATTATAAGTAGGACCATTAATCGTCGAAACAATTAATCTGAGTGTATTGTTTTCTTTATGAATCTTGGGCAAACCGTATGCTCTAGGAGTGATTGCAGAATAAGTTCTTAATGATTTAGCCTCTATGTGTTCAATAAAGCCATTTGATTCCAAATTTGTAATTAATTTATTACACTTATCTTGTACCGCGGCTGTGTATTCGACTTTAGAGATGGAATATAAATTTTTGTCTTGAAGTAATAAATTCATGTTACTAATATAATCAGATTTGTAAATGGCAACTGTAACATTACCTTTATCAGCATTTACAAACATTATATCAGGGTTTTCCAGTTTGAACCTTCTAATACGATTAGTATCAAACAATTTTTCAAAACGTAGCCTATTTTTAAATTTAATCTGTGCAACATGGTCAGAAATGGTTTGGGTGCAGCGATTACGTATTATGTGTTTATCAGCTAAGTCTCATTTATAAGTACCTGTTTCAATGGACAAGATCCGACCATTCTCTTAACAGCGTAGTGCCATAATCTCCAAAAAAGTATGAAATTGCGACGAAAAAAGCCCCAGACACGGGCCATGGTAGTAAAATTCATTGTTCAATATGTATAAGTCTCGACCTCTTAAGTATATATATATCCAATGAGTCACTTTTTTCAAGGTCAATAGAATAAAGAGACAATAAGTCTTTTCCAATTATAATAGACAATGAGACGTTTCGGCTTAGATTGAAGCCATCATCAGGTTGTATACAGTCAGACTTTGCCATTTGTGCTGGCTAGTTGTGTTTCTGTCCTTCGTATTTATTTATTTAGTTCTAACTTTGATTTTTCGACTCTATTTTATACAATAATGCCCATTTTTTGGCATTTTTCTTCTCAGGTATGTTTTTTCTTTATTATTTATTTATTATGCCAACAGCCATACCACGCTGAAAAACCCAGTTCTCGTCAGATCACTGAAGTTAAGCAGTGTTGGACGCGGTTGGTACTTGGATGGGTGACCATTCAAGAATACTGAGATGAGTGCTGTTGGCACATCGTGGGTGTAATGAGCCCACACTTGTAGTTATTTATAACTACAAGAAAAACCTAGAAACACTACCCGAATCGGGTAGTGTCACGCCTACCCTGAAAGGGAAATGGTTTAATGGTATATATATATATATATATATATATATTTATATGAACACCTTGTTTTTCTTTGATTTTCCGCTTCTTTGCACTTTGTATAATTTTTCATATCATTTATAAATTTTTAGAAACATTAGTAAATTTGACTGATGATGGCTTCAATCTAAGCCGAAACGTCTCATTGTCTATTATAATTGGAAAAGACTTATTGTCTCTTTATTCTATTGACCTTAGAAAAAGTGACTCATTGGATATATATACTTAAGAGGTCGAGACTTATACATATTGAATAACCTCATCTAAGGTAAATAGCAAAAGTCAATAACAAACTATCAGAAATGGATGATGAAAACATCTAGAAATGTATTATAAAAAACATCAGCACCAGGAAAAACAAGCAATGGGCACTAACAACCTTAGTAAAGGTTTATAACGATCTTACCAAAGGCCCATAACAACCCATAGCAACGGTAAATAACAATTTTAAATAATGGACAATTACAAAATCTAGAAACAGATAATAACAACCTCAGAAAAAATCAATAACTTATTATCAACAAATACTGAAAACACCCAGCAATGAATAATAACAACTCTCAGCACCAGGAAGAAAACTAGCAGAAGAAAATAACTACCTAATCAAAGTTCAATAACAACCCCTTGTGAAGTTCACTAACAAATCTCAACAACGATTTGAAACCAACCTTATCAAAGGATAATAACAAGATTAACAAAGGTCAATAATAAATTCCAGCAAAAATCGATGAAAAACTTATATAAAATGGATAATAAAAACACCTAGCAAATTATAATACCTACCCTAAGCCTAGGTAGCAACCTCATCTAAGATGAATAATGAATCCTAGTCAATAACAACCATCAGCGATAGATAATGAAAGCTCCTAGCAATGGATAATAACCATCCCTAACAATGGCGAATTATAACAGCAAAAACATCTTTGTACAACGGGTAATAAAAACCCTTAACAACAGGCAATATCATAGAAGAAGACACTTACAACCCCTACAAATAGTATATAATAACCCCCAGAAACGGTCAATAATCGCTTCTAGTAAAGATCAATAACGAATCTTAGCAAAGATCAATAACAAATCATAGACATGCTAAATAAGATCTTTCAACTATTGCATAGTTAAATAATAACAAGTTTTCAACACTCCTCAGCAACGAAAAATAACAATTCTTCACAACAAGCAATGCAACCCTGAACAAAGGCCATTTATAGCACTTAGAAGAGGCCATTAACAACCCCTAGCAACGGCCAGTAATAACCCCTTGCAAAGAACAATAACAACCTCAGAAATTTTCGCAAGGTTTTTGTTGTTCTTAACTAATTAAACACTAATTAATGGCTGTCTCTAAGTTTGTTCAAATAGTGAATAATTTTTAAAAATTACACGAGTTCTCAACAGAATCATTTTGCAATCATGGAGTTCCTGAAACTGCTCTAAAAGACGTTGCACGTCCCAATTTCAGGTGCTTAACAGATAAAAAAAACATCACTTCTTTGACAGATTTGTCAAAAAATGGCCCATTGTTCTTAGTAAGAAACTTAGCAAAGGTTCTTTTAGCGCTCTTTAAGCAAAGGTTCATAATAAACCTTAGTAAAAATCAATAATGAAGGACAAGACCCAGCAACGGAAAACAACAACCCTTAACAACAGACAATACAAATCTTAGCAAACATCATTTACAACCCCCAGAAATGGACACCAACAAACTTTAGCAAAGGTCAATAATAGCCCCTAGGAAATATCAATAACAAATCTTAGAAAAGGTCGATAACAATTCTTAGCAATGGTAAATAACGACCTTTAGCAAGGTTCAGTGATAGTCTATAGCAAAGAATGAAAACAAACTTAGTAAAGGTTCATAAAAACCCCTAGCAATAGTAAATAACAACTGCCAGCAATAGGCAATAACAAAACCTAGCAATGGTTAATGATAACTCTTAAGAATAGACAATGAAAACCTCCTAGCAAAGAATAATAACAACACAGAAAAGGCCAATAATAAATTTTGGGAACAGTCAATGAGAGTCACCAGAAATGAATAACGAAAACACCTAACAATGGTTAACAAAAAACTTAAGCATCGGAAAAAAACTAGCAAAGCTCAATGATAAATCGGAGGATCGGTGAATAATAAGCCTCAGCAAAGGTCAGTCACAAATTTTGGCAACAGTCAATAATAACCAATGTTAAATGACAATACTCACCAGTGCACAATAACAACAGCCAGCACAGAAAAATAACTGGCAAAAAGCAATCCCAACCTTCATAAAGGTTTATAATAAACTTAACAAAGATCAATAAAAACTCTTCAGAGCGGTCAAACCTCCAGCAAATGATAATAACAACTTTAGCAAAGGTTAATATTGAATCCTAGCAATATTCAATAATGAAGGGTAATACTCAGCAATGAACACTTACAACCCTTAACAAGGAAGCAATAAAACCATCAGCAAAAGTAATTTACAAGCCCTATAAGTGGTTAATTAAAATCCGCAGCAACGGTCAGTAATCGCCCTTAGAAACGGTCAATAATAGCCCCAAGTAGATTACAATAAAAACAATTGACAGCAACACCTGACAATGTATTGGAATAACCACACAGCACAAGAAAAAGGCAAAGAACAATAAAAAGCTAAGTGAAGGTTCATAACTGCCTTAGCAAGGGTCAATAATAAATCTGAGCATCAGCCAATAATAACCTTTAGAAATGATCAGCAATAGCCTCTAAGAAAGGACAATAAAAAACTTAAAAATTTGCACCAGTATGTTGTTCTCAGCCAATGAAACACTAAAAAAATACCGATAACCGTTGCTGTGTTTTAAAAATTGTAACTCATTTTGGAAGTTTACAAAGGTTCTAAAAAGAATTATTTTTTAATTATGAAGTTTCTGAAACTGCTCTAAAATAACGATGCTAGTCCAAAACAAGGTAGTACTAATATAAAGACATCATTAATTCTTTGACGGAATTATGAAAAAAGCCCATTTTAAAATGGCATCAGCAATAGATGATATAAAGACCTAGTAATGAACAATAAGAACAAACCAGCAACGTTTATTAACAACTCTCAACGACAGATAATAAACTTAGCAAAGGTCAATAATAAATCCTAGCAACAATCAATAAATAATAACAACCATCGGCATCTGAAGAAGGAAATGACAATAAAAACCTATGTGAAGGTTCATATTAGTACAGGTCAGTAATAAATCCTAGAATCAGTCAATAACAACTATCAACAACGGATAATGAAAATACCTATCAGTGGATAATAACATCCTTTAGAGCCGAAGAACTAGCAAAGATGAAAATAACCCTAATATAGGTCAATAATAATAATCCCTAGCAACGATCATTAACTACTCTCAATAACATACTCAGGAGTGGACAATAAGAACACTCAGCACATGAAAAGAACAAGTAAAGACAATGCCAACCTTTATGAACGTTCATAAAAAGCCTTAGCAAAGGTAAGTAACAACTCTTATCAAAGTACAATAGCAACCTCTAGAAACATTCAGTAATAGACTCAGAAAAGGTCACTACATCGACAACCTACATTCAGTAATGGACCCTAAAAAGGAAAATAGAAACCTTTGAATTTTTGACTAGGGTGTTCTTTATAATCAATAAAACATTACAACAATACTGATTGCCATTGCTGTATTCTTTTGATTCCCAAAATTCCAAACAGAATCATTTTTCAATCATGCAGTTTCTGAAACTGCTCTAAAAAAAACGTTGCACCTACAAAACTAGGTGCTTCTAACATAAAGACATCACTTCTTTGACAGAATTGTCTGGAAATAGTCCATTGTCCATCCTTGCAGTATTTAGAATCACACTAGAGTGCAGTCATTTGGCGACTGTCGTTGACTGCACTCTGCCGGAGACAGTGAACGACTGCGCTGCAGATGACACAAGACTGACAGGTTTATGCTTGCATGCGTGTGGGATTGTGGGAACATAAAAGGGAACACGTAGCGAGCTGCCTGCCTGCTTGTGATGTATGTCTGTTCGTGTAAGTGACACGAAGAGACTGAGTGACATGTCTCCCTCTCCCCCCGGAACACCTGGAAGAAGAGAAAGAGAGAAAGAGACCTCACACCCTCACATTCCAGAACAGGAAGCACCCCTTCTGTCCTCTCAGTCACCCAACCACCCTCAACCCTCTTCTTCGCGAACATAACCACCTCAGTTCTGGTTTCACTTCCATCCCTCATCCACAACTCTCCGCGGGTCTTTGTTAGCTGTCGCTGACGTCACACAGGCTGCACTTGACACAAACCGTATGACGTACCACTTCTCAGTTTCTACCGCAAAAGACTGCAACAACGATTCAGAGAAGCATCTTTGACAAATTAGGGCCATTGTTGAAAAATAAATTGATCCTAATTCTTGTTTGTTGATTTGAAAATAATCTGTAAGATTAGGAGTGGTGCAATCAGATTTGAATTATTTGAAACAATTTTAATCATTTATACTGAACTCTATGATGACGAGCTCGCTTCATTTGAACACTTCTTTAGCTTTCTACTAATCTCAAGAATGTCTTTAGCAGATATTAATTTTGGAACTGATGAGTTTCGTATTTGTAACATCTAAATAAAGGATTTCCACGGCCATCATACAAACAAGAATTAGGATTAATTTATTTGACTAGATTACATCTGGCAAAAACTGTAACATCAATACGTGTTCATAATTCAACAATGAAAAGCTTCCAATTGCATAGGAGTGTATAAAAAGGACATTAGCATCTAATACAGAAAAATTAATGAAGTAATTAAATTAGTTTTTGATTCAATTTATTTTCAATTTGTTTTTACATTTTATAAACAAAAATTCAGCATACCAATAGGTTTTGTTCACTCAATTTTTTGGCTGAAACAGTCATCGAAGGTTTAGAAAATGTAATTGAAAAAGAAAGATCTATAGTAAGGGGTCATCCATAGATTGTTGAATTAGTAATTTGAAAAATTGTGAAAAATTTTTGTTTTATCGATGAGACCTTTCATTGTAATTACTATAAAATGACCCAAACAATAATTCAATTTGAAACGCTTTAATTTTCAAAGATTTTGAGTCCAATTATATTGTATTTTCAACAAAACAGTTGAATTTTTAACCAAAAAAGGGGAAATTTTTTCAGATAGCAGTTGACTATTTCATTCCAAAAGATGAATTTTCAACAAGATAGTAATAATTTTTAATTATTTGGTCAAATTTTTTCAACAAAAAATTTCATTTTCAACCAAGTTAGATGAATTATCAGCCAATAAAAATGAGTTTTTTACAAAAAAAGACGACTTTTTTGAAGAAAATACTAAAATTTTTAACAACATAATTTAATTTTCAAACAATTAATAGAATTTCGGACAAAACAGTTGAATTTAACCAAATTCTTGAATCTGCAACCTATTACAAAGATAAATTTTCAACAAAATCGTCGAATTTAAACAAAGAGGGAAAAATTTTCAATCAAAAAATATGACTTTTTTACCAAAGAAGATGAATTTTTAATCCAAAAGTGCAAATTTTCAACAGAACAGATGAATTTTCAACCAAATGGTGGAATTTTTAATAAAAAAAGATTAAGCTTCAACCCAAAACAGTGGCATTTTCAACGAAACAGTGAAATTTTCAAGCAAAAAAGACGATTTTTTTTTAACCAACCTAGTTAAACGACCTAAAAAAAGGGTCATTTTCCTTCAAAAATTTTGGCTTTAAAACCAAATTTTTCTTATTTTACAAAATTTTTTAAAATAAAAAAAAATTGTATTCCCGAAAATTGTATTAATATAATTTATCTGTTGAATTTTCAAACTACTTTTGCAAGACAAACAGACCAATTTTTTTAAAGTGTTGAATTTAAAACCCAAAAGGTTGGATTCTCAAAAAAAAAATTTCAACAAAAAGACTTAAATTTTGCCTAATAGTTGGATAAATGATAAATTTTCCACTAAACGATTGTATTTTTGATAAAAAAGACGAATTTTTCAGAAATTAGTTAAACTTTCAATCGAATGGTTAACTTTTTGAGACCAAAAGACGAATTTTTTCAAGGGTAGTTGAATTTTTAAACCCAAAAAGTTTGATTTTAGAAAAAAAGGTGATTTTTAACCAGAGGAGATTACTTTTCTACCAAAAAGATGAATTTTCAGTACATAAGGACGAATTTTCTGTCCAAAATGATAGGAATGTTAAAAAAAAAAAAAAAAAAAAAAAATCGAACGAAACAGTTGGAATTTTAATGTCAAGTTTTCTACAAAAAAAAAAGAATTTCTAATTTGAAATGATTATTTTTCAACAAAAAAATTGAATTTTCAACCAAAGATAACTTTTGAACAAAACAGTTAAATTTTTAACCAAATGGTCGAAGTTTCAACCAGGAAAGATTAAAATTTAACCAAAAACATTTGTATTTTTAACCAAAAATAGTTGAAATTTCAAGACAAAAAAATGAAATTTTCAGAAGGCAGTTGAATTTTCAACCAAAAAGTTAATTTGAGACAAGGAAAGATTACTCATAATTTTTGATAAAAAAAGATTACTTTTGAAGTAAATTGTTGAATTTCAACAAAATATTTACATTTTTAACCAAATAGTGGAATTTTCAACCAAAAAATATGGTAATAGACTTTTTAACCAAAAAGAATTAAGCTGGAACCAAAAATAGTTGGATTTTCTTATTAAGTTCTTTAGAAATTAAAAAAAAATTGAGTTTTTTAAACTCAACACTAATAAAAAACAAAGAAGGAAACATAATTAATGATTGGTATAGAAAAACGACTTTTTGAAGATGTACACTAAATTTTTTCTTAAATCACCAGATACAAAAAAAAATTGCTATTGTAAAAAATAAAGTGGAGAGACCTATAAAATTGTCATGTTAGACTTTTCATGAAAAATATATAGACACTTGTAAAAAGATTCTTATCCTAAACCACTATCCATTATTATTTATTGAAAATTTTTAAAAGATAACAATTCAAAGAACAAGGAGATGAGATATTTTAATAAATTCAACACTGTAGTTTTACCATATTAAATTTTTTTTTGTATCTAAATTTTATTTTAAAAGTGTGAGAGTAAAAATAATGTAACCTTTTATTATTATTATAATTTATTATATTATTATACTATATTATATCCTATTATAATCTCATTTTTGTCTCAGACTTAAAATGGTTACAGCCCTATATTACATTATTTTTATATTATTATTTTATTATTATTATTATAACTTTCAATTTATTTTTCATTTTCGTTATAATTTTTTAATTTATTTCAAATTATTATTATATTATTATTAATATTAATATTATAAAGACAGACGTATACAACAGTATTTTAATTTGTATTTGACATGAGCACAATCAAGTAACTTTATTGTTAATGGTATAATAATAATAATAATAATATTCAAAATTTAAGCTTCTCTTCCATACCATGATTCTGTAACATGAAAAATTTTATTTTAAAAGTTGATACTTTAGAGGAACAACCTATTTTGGTTCAAAGTTTAACTACTTAGTTGAAAGTTGAACGACTTTGTTAAAAATTCATTTTTTAGTTTATGACCCATCACTTTAGTTAGAAACAATTTTTCTTCAAAATTTAACAATTTTGTTTAAAATTTGTTGTTGTAAATTAATTTTTTTAACTGAACATTCAACTATTTCATGCTTTTTGATAGAATATTAATCTTCTTGGCGACTATTTCATCTTTTTGGTAAAAAATTAATTTCTTTGGTGAAAAATTTAACTATTAAGTTGACAATTCTTTGAAAAATAAAAAATTTACTTAAAAATTCATGAATTTGGTTAAGAGTTATTCTTTCTTGGTTAAAAATAAATCTTTTTGGTTGAAAATTCATTTCTTTGATTAAAAATTAATTTCAATAAATTGAAGATTCGTTTTTTGAACTGAAAATTTAACTAATCCATTTTTTTGGTATTTTTTATAGATATTTAATCTTCATGGTTGGAAATTCCTTCAAAAATAAAAAATTTGTTTAAAAATTGATGAATTTTGTTTAAAATGATTCTCTTTTTGTTGGAAATTAATCTGTTTGGTTGAAAATTCATTTCTTTGATTAAAAATTTATTTTTTTCTTATTGAAAATTAATTTTTTCTAACTAAAAGTTTGACTATTTCATTTTTTTCTCAAATTTTTGTATATGCATTTAATCTTAATGGTTGAAAATTCCTTAAAAAATTTGGTTGGAAATTCATGTATTTGGTTAAAAATTAATCTTTTTGTTGGAAAATTCGATTCTTTGGTGGAAGATTTAACTATTAGGTTGAAAATTCCTTTAAAAATTAAAAATTTAGTTGAAAATTCATGAATTTTGTTGGGAATTAATTTTTTGGGTCGAAAATTATTCTTTTTTCTTTAAAAATTTATTATTTTGATTAAAAATTAGTTTACCTAATTGAAAATTCAACTATTCCATATTTTTTCCATTTTTATTATAGACATTTAATCTCCATGGTTGAAAATTCCTTCAAACATTAAAAATTTGTTTTAAAATTAATGTAGTTTGTTGAAAATTAACCTTTTCTGGTTGAAAATTTATTACTTTTGTTGGCAATTTAACTATATGATGAAATAGAATATTGATCTTCTTGATGATTAATTCACCTTTTTGGTTGAAAATTCATTTCTCAGTAGAAAATTTAACTATTATGTTGAAAATTCTTCAAACCATAAAAAATTTACTTGAAAATTCATTAATTTGGTTAAAAATTATTCTTTCTTGGCTGAAAATAAATGCTTTTGGTTAAAAATTAATTTCTTTGATTAAAAATTAGTTTCATTAAATTGAAGATTCGTTTTTTGAACTGAAAATTTAACTAATCCATTTTTTTTGTATTTTTTTATAGACATTTAATCTTCATGGT
The DNA here is from genome assembly GCA_932195095.1 of Andricus curvator. Lineage (NCBI taxonomy): Eukaryota > Metazoa > Arthropoda > Insecta > Hymenoptera > Cynipidae > Andricus > Andricus curvator. The sequence continues at coordinate 172,858 of CAKNYM010052106.1, forward strand.
TGAAAATTCCTTCAAAAATAAAAAATTTGTTTGAAAATTGAAGAATTTTTTTAAAAATTATTCTCTGTTCGTTGGAAATTATTCTTTTTGGTTGAAAATTCATTTCTTTGATTGAAAATTTATTTTTTCTTATTGCAAATTAGTTTTTTCTAACTAAAAGTTTAACTTTTTCATTTTTTTTGTCGAATTTTTTTATAGAAATTTAATCTTCATGGTTGAAAATTCCTTGAAAAATGGAAAATTTGGTTGGAAATTTATGTATTTTGTTAAAGATTGCAGTTTTTTTGTAAAA
>CAKNYM010052106.1:174623-223622 GCA_932195095.1 Andricus curvator
TGTTTGATGGACATTTAATTTAAGTAATAAAACTATCTTGTTGAAAATTCATGTATTTTGTTGAAAATTGGTCTTCGTTGGTATTAAATTCGTCTTTTGAGCTGAAAATTCATTTCTTTGGTGGAAAATTTAACTATTAGGTTGAAAAATTCCTTTAAAAATTGAAAACTTCGTTGAAAATCCATGTATTTTGTTCACAATTAATCTTTTCTGGTTGAAAATTAATCTTTTTGGTTGGAAATTAAATTCTTCGATTGAAAATTAGTTTTTTCATTAAAAATTAAATTTTTCAAATAGAAATTTAACCATTCCATTTTTTGTCGAAAATTTATATTTTTTTATAGACATTTAATCTTCTTGGTTGAAAATTCATCTATTTTGTTGAAAATTTCTCTATTTTTTTTAAACTCTGTCTTTTTTGGTAGAATATACTTCAATATACTGAAATATACTTCACCTTTTTGGTTGCAAATTTAATTCTTTGGTTGAAAAGTTCACTATTTCGTTGAAAATTCGATTCTGCTTGGTGACTAATTCACATTTTTGGTTAAAATTTCAATTCTTTTGTTTTTGAATAAGTTTTGGTTTTCGAAAATAATTATTTTAATTTAAATAATACAATGAAAATATTGCAAAATGGTAATTTATCACCTGTTGCAAAAAACATGTTTTGATTAATATTTGACAATCAAGTTACTTTTGCTCATGTCAAATACAAATTTGTATTCTACTTAATATTTCTGATTTTGAATGACTGATAACAACATTGTTCTCGTTTTGAAGCTTTTTATGCAATTCTATTAAACAAACTGACTTTTTTTGAGTTTATGTTTTTCCAAAAATTTTCAAAATTTAAAAAACGGATACATTTGGCTTTGAAAATCTAATCAAATCAAGATTTATTTCAAAATTATAAAAAAACGTTCCAATTGAGCTATAGGATATACCAACCTGGTTGTCTTTAACACAATTCTTCTATTTCAAAGGCGTATCTTTTAATCTCAGAATATTTGATTCATCTTTTTGATTAAGTTCCAAGCAATCATTTTTCTCTTTCTTGGCACTCAATTTTCTCTCGAAAACCGGTTTAAAATAATCATTCGGTTCCCTTCTCTGAAGGATTAAATATATTTCTGAATCTTTCTGGAATTTTTAATCCGTCTTTATCCAGCTGGATGATTTGTGAATTACAGAATGTAATATATTAGTAAAGTTTGTTTTATAAGCAAGATAATATAGCATATCATTTACATTCTCCCCAGAATTAATCCTACCACCATCCTGCCTCAGGATTTCAGTCCACCTTTATTGGCAGCATTAAATTCAGCAATTTAAGATCTACTGAAATAAATTGACGCTACTTAGTTCAAAGGAACACACGATGCGCACCCGTTAACATTATAATCAAAGGACTCGAATTTTTCTGACAAACAGGTTTCAGTCACAGATCCAGTTTTGTTTTCCAGAAAAGTCTGATCATTAAGGATATTTATGACCAGTCCCTTATCGAAGCTAACATTATATAAAATGTATTTGAAGATGGTGTTTTTTTTTAATGAGGAAAATATGTCTAGCCATTAAGAAACAGATGGATAAATGCATGTTCTTGAGTGAAGAAAAACTTGGAGAATTTAATGCCATGTTTGATGTACATGCTATTTTCAGAAAGAGATTGACTTCGATCGCGATAAGTCTTCTACAAGATACAGAAAATTATCTTAAATCGGTGCAAAGATAGGATCTGTGTATTAAAAGCGTGCACGAGAATAGATTCTATCTCAAGTGATGACTTCATGATGGATGTAGATTGTGGATGTAGAATCTAACCATTTTATTATGTAGATTTTTTATTTTGTAACCTGAGTTTGTTATTAATAATTGAGCCCTTTTCTACACTGTAAAAAAAGTATCACTTCAAAACTAGTTTTCGGTAAGGTAAAGGTACCTATCATGAAACATGTTCCAATTATGAAACAGTTTGCAAATAATTAAAAATAATCAATTTAAAAATGTCTAATACAATGTTCTAAGCAATTGTCCTGATGTGTGTGTATGTGTGTGGATGTGTGTGAGGATGTGTAGATGTGTGGGTGTCACACTTTTTTGTGAACACGATAACTTGAAAAGGGTTGCAGATAAATTGATAAAATTTGGAGGGCTTATTTTCTCACTAATACATTGAAACTGACCGAAGCATTTCCAAAAATATTTGTTGCCATTTTTTTTAGCACTCAATAATATTTAAAAAATCGGGTTTTTATAGTCAAACTTTTTTCATTCACATAATTCAAAGTTGATGCAAGGACACAAAAGATTCCTTGGTTTGAGACGAATTGATTGACCTATAATGTTAATATATTTTATTAAAGCCAACGGCCATACCACGCTGAAAAACCCAGTTCTCGTCAGATCACTGAAGTTAAGCAGCGTTGGACGCGGTTAGTACTTGGATGGGTGACCATTCAAGAATACTGACATGAGTGCTGTTGGCACATCGTGGGTGTGGTGAGCCCACACTTGTAGTTATTTATAACTACAAGAAAAACCTAGAAACACTACCCGAATCGGGTAGTGTCACGCCTACCCTGAAAGGGAAATGGTTTATTTGTATATATATATATATATATATATATATATATATAAAGCGTAGGGAAGTGATGGTAATTTATTTATTTTGAAAATCGGGTTTTTATAGTAAAACATTTTTCATTAACATAATTCACAATTGATGCAAGAACAGAAAAGATGTGTTTATTCGAGACGAATCGATTGACCTATCATATTGATACATTTTATTGAAGAGTAAGGAAGCAATGGTAATGCGTAATATTTGAAAATACGGTTTTTTATAGTACAACTTTTTTCATTCACATAATTCAAAGTTGATGCAAGAATATAAAAGATTCCTTGGTTCAAGGCGAATCGATTGGCCTACAATATTAATATATTTCATCAAAGCGTAGGGAAGCTATAGTAATGCATAATATTTGAAAACACGGTTTTTTATAGTAAAACTTTATTCATTAACATAATTCAAAGTAGACGCAAGAATAGAAAAGATGTGTTGATTTGAGACGAATCGATTGACCTATAATATTAATACATTTTATTAAAGAGTTAGGAATCTATGGTAATGCGTAATATTTGAAAATACAGTTTTTTATATTAAAACTTTTTTCATTCACATAATTCAAAGTTGATGCAAAAAAATAAAAGATTCCTTGGTTCGAGACGCATCGATTGACCTAAATGTAAATATATTTTATTAAAGCGTAGGGAAGTTATGGTAATTTATATATTTTTAAACTCGGTTTTTTATAGTAAAACTTTATTCATTAACATAATTAAAATTTGATGCAAGGACAGAAAAGATGTGTTAATTCGAGACAAATCGATTGAACTATAATATTAATATATTTCATTAAAGCGTAGGAAAGTTATGGTAATTTATATATTTTGAAAATCGGTTTGTTATGGTAAAACTTTTTTCACTAACATAATTCAAAGTTGATGCAAGAACAAAAAAGATGTGTTGATTCGAGACGAATCGTTTGATTATAATATTGATACATTTTATTGAAGATTAAGGAAGCTATGGTATACCATTAAGCCATTTCCCTTTCGGGGTAGGCGTGACACTACCCGATTCGGGTAGTGTTTCTAGGTTGATAACTTGTAGTAAATAACTACAAGTGTGGGCTCACCACACCCACGATGTGCCAACAGCACTCAGTTTTCTCAAATGGTCACCCATCCAAGTGCTAACCGCGCCCAACGCTGCTTAACTTCAGTGATCTGACGAGAACTGGTTTTTTCAGCGTGGTATGGCTGTAATGCATAATATTTGAAAATACGGTTTGTTATAGTAAAACTTTTTTCATTCACATAATTCAAAGTTGATGCAAGCATATAAAAGATTCATTGGTTCAAGACGAATCGATTGGCCTATAATATTAATATATTTCATCAAAGCCTAGGGAAGCTATGGAAATGCATAATATTTGAAAACACGGTTTTTTATAGTAAAACTTTATTCATTAACATAATTCAAAGTTGATGCAAGAATATAAAAGCTGTGATGATTTGAGACGAATCGATTGACCTATAATATAATTACCTTTTATTAAAGAGTAAGGAAGCTATGGTAATGCGTAATATTTGAAAATACAGTTTTTCATAGTAAAACTTTTTTCATTCACATAATTCAAAGTTGATGCAAGAATATAAAAGATTCCTTGGTTCAAGACGAATCGATTGACCTATAATGTTAATATATTTTATCAAAGCGTAGGGAAGTTATGGTAATTTATATATTTTTAAACTCGGTTTTTTATAGTAAAACTTTATTCATTAACATAATTAAAATTTGATGCAAGAACAGAAAGATGTGTTGATTCGAGACAAATCGATTGACCTATAATATTAATATATTTCATTAAAGCGTAGGGAAGATATGGTAATTTATATATTTTGAAAATCGGTTTTTTATAGTAAAACTTTTTTCACTAACATAATTCAAAGTTGATGCAAGAACAAAAAAGATGTGTTGATTCGAGACGAATCGATTGACCTATAATATTGTTACATTTTATTGAAGATTAAGGAAGCTATGGTAATGCATAATATTTGAAAATACGGTTTTTTATAGTAAAACTTTTTTCACACACATAATTCAAAGTTGATGCAACAATATAAAAGATTCATTGGTTCAAGACGAATCGATTGGCCTATAATATTGATATATTTCATCAAAGCGTAGGGAAGCAATGGTAATGCATAATATTTGAAAAACCGGTTTTTTATAGTAAAACTTTATTCATTAACATAATTCAAAGTTGCTGCAAGAATAGAAAAGATGTGTTGATTTGAGACGAATCGATTGACCTATAATATTAATACCTTTTATTAAAGAGTAAGGAAGCTATGGTAATGCGTAATATTTGAAAATACAGTTTTTTATAGTAAACCTTTTTTCATACACATAATTCAAAGTTGATGCAAGAATATAAAAGATTCATTGGTTCAAGACGAATCGATTGGCCTATAATATTAATATATTTCATCAAAGCGTAGGGAAGCTATGGTAATGCATAATATTTGAAAACACGGTTTTTTATAGTAAAACTTTCTTCATTAACATAATTCAAAGTTGATGCAAGAACAGAAAAGATGTGTTGATTTGAGAAAAAGAAAAAGAAAAGATTCATTGGTTCACGACGAATTGATTGGCCTATAATATTAATATATTTCATCAAAGCGTAGGGAAGTTATGGTAATTTATATATTTTGAAAATCGTTTTTTTATAGTAAAACTTCATTCATTAACATAATTAAAATTTGATGCAAGAACAGAAAAGATGTGTTGATTCGAGACAAATCGATTGACCTATAATATTAATATATTTCATTAAAGCGTAGGGAAGTGATGGTAATTTATTTATTTTGAAAATCGTTTTTTTATGGTAAAACGTTTTTCACTAACATAATTCAAAGTTGATGCAAGAAAAAAAAAGATGTGTTGATTCGAGACGAATCGATTGACCTATAATATTGATAAATGTTATTAAAGATTAGAGTAGTATGCCAGGACAGAAAAGTGTGGCGACAAATAGTTTGTAAACAGAGTGACAACAGAATGAGTGAAGCCTGAAACAAAGGCCTTGGATTCTAATGGGCCCAAGTGGGGAACCATACATAAAAATTTTGTGAGGCTCTTCACTTGGGGTGATCGCTAGAGAGATTGATCAGCAACCTGGGTCGGAGCAGTGTTGCGGAATAAACGTGTCATTTCAATAAATGACACGACAATTCCAGATCAATCTAAAACATATATACCTAACACCTATATACCTATATACTTTACACCTATATACCTATCTAACTTGTACCTATATACTCTATACCAATACACCCATATACCCAATACTATTTTCCAACCGAGCAAGTCACGCCTACCCCGAAAGGGAAATGGCTTAATGGTATAATAATAATAATAAGGAAGCTATGGTAATGAATAATATTTGAAAATACGGTTTTTTATAGTAAAAATTTTTCATTCACATAATTCAAAGTTGATGCAAGAAAAAGAAAAGATTCATTGGTTCAAGACGAATTGATTGGCCTATAATATTAATATATTTCATCAAAGCGTAGGGAAGTTATGATAATTTATATATTTTGAAAATCGGTTTTTTATAGTAAAACTTTATTCATTAACATAATCAAAATTTGATGCAAGAACAGAAAAGATGTTTTGATTCGAGACAAATCGATTGACCTATAATATTAATATATTTCATTAAAGCGTATGGAAGTGATGGTAATTTATTTATTTTGAAAATCGGTTTTTTATAGTAAAACTTTATTCATTAACATAATTCAAAGTTGATATAAGAACAGAAAAGATGTGTTGATTCGAGACGAATCGATTGACCTAAATATTGATACATTTTATTGAAGATTAAGGAAGCTATGGTGATGCATAATATTTGAAAATACAGTTTTTTATAGTAAAACATTTTTCTCCAATATAATTCAAAGTTGATGCAAAAATATAAAAGATTCCTTGTTTCGAGACGAATAGATTGACCTATAATATTAATAAATTTCATTGAAGAGTAATAAAGCTATGGTTATACATAATATTTGAAAACACCGTTTTTTATAGCAAAAATTGTTTCACTAACATAATTCAAACTTGATGCAAGAGTGGAAAAGACTCTTTGATTCGAGGAAAATCGATTGATCTATAATATTAATACACTTTATTGAAGATTAAGGAAGTTATACTCATTTATAATATTTGAATCATCTGTTTCAAAACGAAAAGCTTTTTCATTGACATAATTAAAAGTTGACGCACGAATAGAAAAGACTTTTTGATCATAAATTTTCAAATAGAATAATTCTGCAAAGTGCTCGTGAAATGAGCACCATATAATTATAAATACAAACAAAGTGGAAACACTCGAGATCGAATTCACAGCTAGTTTTTGAGTAGTGATGCATTCGAGACGATTTCGAGAAAATTCGAGATTTTTTAAATTAAAAATGTAGCTATTTTATTAGCTACTTCGTGAAAATAATAAATTGTTACATTTGCTGTCACTTTGACTGTTCAGAATTTAAAAATTTGCAATTGGAAATATATAACATTAAATAAATTTCAATTTAAAATCTTCAAAAATGGAACTAATAAAAAAAATATTCAAGATTGCATACCTTTAAAAACATAAGTGATGAAAATTAAATAATTTGAAATTATATATCTGCAAAGAATTTAGAATTTTCAAATGTCACTCTTCAAAATTGTAGAATTTTGAATTGTAACTCTTTAAAATTGAAGATTTTTTAATTTTGAAAATTTGTAATAAAAAATGTTTCAAAATCATGGCAATTTAAGCATTTCTATTTATACATATTTGAAAATTCTTGAATTTTAACGAGCTTTAGTTCAAAATTCTTCAATTTTATTATTAATACTATACTAATACAATTGGAGAGTTTTGTACTGAAAATCGTTAAAATTGAAGAATTTTCAATTGTAAATCTTTGAAATTAAAGTGTCTTAATTTAAAAAATTAACAATTAAAATGACTGAAAGTTTTAAGCTTTACAACTATGAATCTTCCTAATTGAAGAATTTTAAATTCCAAAACTTCAAAACGGAACCATCCTAAAAAAAAGGTTAAAATTAAAATGGTAAAAATTTAGTAATTTCAAATTATGTATTTGCAAAATTCAAGAAATTTTAATTTCTACTGCTCAAAATTGTAGAACTTTGAATAGTAACTCTTTAAAATTGAAGAGTTTTTTATTTTAAAAATTTAGAATGAAAAATTATTCAAAATCATGACAATTCAAGCATTTTTATTTAAACATATTTGAAAATTTTATTCTTGAATTTTAAACTACAAATCGTTATATTAAAGAATTTTCATCTGTACATCTTAAAAATTGCTTTAAAGTGTAACCTTTCAAAATTGAAGAATTTTGAATTCGAAAAATCCAAAACAGAACCGAAAAAAATTTTCAAATCAAAATGTTGAAAATTGAATAATTTGAAATTTTATATTTGCAAAATTCAAGAAATTTTCATTTTAACACTACAAAATTGTCGAACTTTAAATAGTAACTCTTTAAAATTACAGGGTTTTTAATTTTTAAAATTCAGAGTTAAAAATATTCAAAATCATGAAAATTTGAACAATTTTATTTACACATCTTTAAAAATTATTCAATTTTGACGATTTTCAATTTAAAATAAAAATTTGTTGTTATTTATGGTAAAATAATTTTATTTAAGAATTTTAAACGGAAAATCGTTAAATTAAAAAAAAAAACTTAATTGTAAATCTTATAAATTGTAGAAATTTAAATTGTAAATCTTCATAATTGACGAATTTTAAATTCCAAATCTTCAAATTCGATCCATATTAAAAAAAGGTTGAAATATTAAAAATTAAATAATTTAGAATTCTATTTTTGAAAATTCAAGAATTTTTAATTGAAGATTTTTTAATTTTGAAAATTTAGAATAAAAATTAATTGAAATCATAACGATTTAAGAATATTCATTGATACATCTTTGAAAAATCTTCAATTTGAACGATTGTCAATTAAAATTTTTTTTATTTTTTTATTAATCGTATATTAATAAAATTTAGGAATTTTAAAATTAAAATCATTTGAATCAAAGAATTTTCCACTGAAAATCTTAAAAATTGTAAAACTTTAAATTGTAAATTTTAAAAATTAGAGTGTTTTTAATTTTGAAAACTTTAAAATTTTTGCAAGTTTTAAGTTTTTCAATTAAAAATCCTATAAATTTATTCGAAATTTATTCAATTTGGAAGATTTGGAATTGAAAACTTAACTTTCAATTTTCCCAAACATCAGAATCATAAAAATTTAAGAATTTTTATTCATTCATCTTTAAAAGTAGAGAGTCAAGATTAAGCTATTTCAACAAAAATTGACCAATCTACAAAATTCTATAATTTGTAATTCTATTTTTTTAAAATTCAAGAATTTTTCATTGTAAAACTTTAAAAATGCAAAATTTTGAATTGTAACTCTTTTAAAATCGTTCAAAACCAAGACCTTTTATTCATATATCATTAATATTTAAAAGTTGTATCACTTCCAAATTGTAGAACTTTATATTGTAAATCTTAAAATTTGAAAAATTTTTTATTTTAAAAATTGTGTAATTATAATGAAATACATTTTATATTTTTGCTATTTGGAAGATTTGGAATTGAAAACTTAACATTGGATTTCCAAAATCATCAAAATTGAAATAAAAAAAGTGCGATAAGTAATATTATGCTGGTAAAATTATATAATTAATTATTAATAATTTCAATGCTAAAATTATTACTCTAGACAAATAATTTTTGAAGAACAAGAAAAAATCTGCCTCAGCCAGGATGGGAATCGGAAACGCAACTAAGGATGAGTAGAGCATTAACCAGTTACGGCACCACTCATGGATAGTGGCGTTCCCGGTTCAAATCCCGGCTGAGGCAGATTTTTTTCATTTTCTAAAAATTACTTGTCCGAAGTAATTGTTTCAAAATCGAAATTTGTAATTATTAAAAATTTAAAAACTCGAACGTAAACATCTTCAAATGGTAGCAACATCTTTCAAATATATAATGGTAAAATTATAATTTTACTAGGAATCTCTATTATCATCGGAGATGGTAAAGATCAATCACAATAGAAATCTTTTCACACACCGTAAAAATGGAAATCTACAATATCGATCAAAGTTATCTCCTAATACAGAAAATCTTTAACGTCTTTTCAGACTAGATGGAGTTATAAATTTAAAAATTTTTAAATTAAATTTATTCAGAAAAACGATCTTCTCCTTTCGCTCCGCTGGGATTCGAACACTGATTTTTTACGGTGTGTGAAAAGATTTCTCTTCTGATTGATCGTTACCATCTCTTCCTAGTGAAATTGACTTGTAATCAAACATAACATCTTGCAAAAGAAAGCGTATTTCAGAAAAAGGATTCTTCTTCCGATCTCTCTAGTAGCTTAGTGGTAGAGCACCCGACCGGCAATCAGTTGACCTAGCGTTCGAATCCCAGCGGAGCGAAAGGTGAAGATCTTTTTTCTGAATAGATTAAAGTAAATTCTTTTTCAATTTATAGCTCCCTCTAGTCTGAAAAGACGTTAAAGATTTTCTGTATTAGAGGATATAACTTTGATCGATATTGTAGATTTCCATTTTCACGGCATGTGAAAAGATTTCTCTTCTGATTGATCGTTACCATCTCCGATGATAATAGAGCTTCCTAGTAAAATTGACTTGTAATCAAACATAACATCTTGCGAAAGAAAGCTATTTCAGAAAAAGGATTCTTCTTCCGATCTCTCTAGTAGCTTAGTGGTAGAGCACCTGACCGGTAATCAGTTGGCCTAGCGTTCGAATCCCAGCGGAGCGAAAGGTGAAGATCTTTTTTCTGAATAGAATAAAGTAAATTCTTTTTCAATTTATAGCTCCCTCTAGTCTGAAAAGACGTTAAAGATTTTCTGTATTACAGGATATAACTTTGATCAATATTGTAGATTTCCATTTTCACGGCATGTGAAAAGATTTCTCTTCTGATTGATCGTTACCATCTCCGATGATAATAGAGATTCCTAGTAAAATTGACTTGCACTCAAACATAACTCTCTTGCAAAAGAAAGCGCATTTCAGAAATAGGATTCTTCTTCCGATCTCTCTAGTAGCTTAGTGGTAGAGCACCTGACCGGCAATCAGTTGAACTGGGGTTCGAATCCCAGCGGAGCGAAAGGAGAAAATCTTTTTTCTGAATGAATTTAATTAAAAAAATTATAATTATAATAATATTTTTGAGTTTCAGTGGATTTAAAAGATGTTGAATCGAGATTTCAGAATCGACAAAGTGACTACACATTTTCAGCACTGTTTTTCGCGCAGATTTACCGGCTTTATTTTCCGGCTGTGGTGCCACCAACGGATAAACCAGCGAAGGGTTGGAAGCGACACGAATAGTTCAGCTCGATTTACACAGAAACAATTGACGTCCGACGAAGCGGTAACGTTTCATTACGTTTCCATGATGCTTTTCACCAGAGTTACTTTGACAATTTCCCCATAAAAAGCGGACAAAAGAGATTAGGATAAATTAAACAAGCGGGATGACGGATTTGAATCGTTTTTTTTTTTTTTTTACGAAAATGATCCGATTTTAAATAGAGCCTAATATGTCTTAATGAGATTTCAAATAAAAGCCCGCTAATGTGCCGGGTATGAGAAAAATAAAAAAAATTATAGCACCAGCTTTTTTTCAAAATTTTTTTCAAAATATCTTTTTTTAAATGGAATGGAATTTTTTTTTAAACTCTTGGTCCTATCCGAACTTAAAAAGAATATTAGAAAAAGTTAGTATTGACTCGTCTCTCTTTATCAAGAAATTTTCAATTAAATAGTTGAAATTTTTAATTGAGGAATACATTTTCAAACAAAAAATGTAATAGTTGAATTTTCCATGAAGAAAGATACATTTTCAAAAACATATTTGAATTTTCAACTAAAAAATATAAATTTACAACAAAATACATAAATTTTCTACCAAATAGTTAAATTTTCAACTTGAAGAAAAATTTTCAAACTAAAAGTGGAATAGCCACATTTTCAAATGAAAAATTAATTTTTCACCAAAAAGACGATTTTCCAACAAAATTGTTAAATTCTCAAAAAATAGTCTAATTTTAAACCAAATAGTTTAGTTTTCTACCAAATTTTTCAACCGAAAATATATAAATTTGCAAGAAAAAAGTTAATTTGTGGCCAAATTGTTGAATTTTGAACTAAGGTGAGAAATTCTCGACAAAAATGTAATAGTCAATATTGCAACTCAAAAAAGATGAATTTTCAACAAAATAGTTAAATCCACAACCAAAAAATAAATTTTCAACTAAGAAGATTAATTTTCTAATTAAAAAGATGAATTTTCCACAAAATGCACAAATTTTCTAACAAATAGTTTGTTAACCAAACAGTTGCATTAACAACCAAATAGATGTTTTTTAAAGCAAAAAAACTACGAATTTGTAACAAAATAGTTGAATTTTTTAACAAATAGTTAAATTTTCAAGCCAAAGAACGGATCTTTTGTAGAAGAGCTACATTTTAAAAAATATCGTTGAATTTTGAAGACAAAAAATACGAATTATTCACAAAACAGTTGAATTTTCAACCAAATAGATAAATTTTCAACCAAATAGATAAATTTTCAAAAAAATGGTTCAATTTTTAACCAAATAGTTTAGGTTTCTACCACGGTAGTTAAATTCTAAACCAAAAATATAAATTTTCAATAAAAATGTAACTTTTCAACCAAATAGTTTAATTTTCTACAAGATATTTGAATCCTCAACCAAAACAAATTAATTTTCCACCAAGCAGCTGCATTTTTAACAAAAAAAAAAGATAAATTTCCACACAAGAAGATTAGTTTTTTAAGAAAAATGACGAATCTTCAACAAGATACATATTTTTAATCAAAAATATAAATTTTAAATTTTAAATATTAATTTTCAATCAGAAATGGAATATATACATTTTCAGTAAAAAAAAATAATTTTCAACCAAAACAAAAATAGAATTTTCAGTAAAATATTCAAATTTTCATACAAAGAGACGAATTTTCATCTAAAATGATGAATCTTCAACGGAAAGAAATTGTCGAGATAACAAACAAGATTAATTTTCTACCTAAATAAAGGAATTATCAACAAAATACATAAATTTTCAACCAAAGAGATGAATCTTCATTCAAGAAAATTAATTTCCAAAGAAGTAATTCAAAGAAAATTGTATATAAAGTAGTTGAATCCTCAACTAAAGTACATTATTATTCAACCCTAAAAGAGCGGAATTTTGAAACAAACAAAAATTAAATTTCGACCAAAAGAGATGAATTTTCAAACAAAAATGACGAATTTTCCACACAAAAAGTTGAATCTTCAACCAAGAAAGATTTTACAGTCAATAAAAAAAAATTTGGAAGAAGAGGTTGAATTTTCAAGACAAAAAGACGAATTAAAAAAAAAGTTGAATTTTCAACCTGTAACTATTAATTTTTACCAAAAAAGTTAATTTTCAACCAAATTTTTGAATTTCCAAAACAAAAAGAACAATTTTCAATAAAACAGTTGAATTTTCCACCAAAAAGATGATATTTTATCAAAATAGTTTTGTTTTCAACAAAATAATGAAATTTTCAACCAAATAGTATAATTTTTAACAAACCGAGATGAACTTTGGTACAAAAATATAATGGTAGACTTTTCAACTAAAAAAAAAACTTAACTTTCATCCAAAAATATTTAAACTTTCTTATAAGGCTCCTAAGGCCTCCGAGTGTCATCACTGCTTCAAATTTTACGGAATGTTTATATTATTTATCTTCATGCTAATTATTTTTTATGGATCATCTATTCCGGACCATAGTTCGAGTCCCTTGTCTATCACTTCAACGTCTTTAAAATTTTGAACCCTAAAACGAAAACTTTCGTAATTTTTACCCTAATTCCTAAACCTTAAATGCTTGAACCATAATTTGACAATCCAATTTTGCTTGAGAGAAATTCGGTATATTTATCAAGACTTAGAATAACACTTTTTGTCTTAAGACAAGTTTGTTAAACGTAACACTTTCATCTACGACTTCTCGCCCCTGGCCGCGAGCGCGACTTCATTTTATCTCTGGAAGACCAACTCAAATACCTGACCATAGTTCGAGTCCCTTTGCTGTCAGTGTTATGTTCTTAAAAATTGGATCCTTAGCACATGTAAGCTGTTTGGTCCCAACCTATCTACCTTGTTCCTGGAAATAGCAGGCCCTCCCAGTGAGGTCGATAGTTCCTAGAGGTCGGAGTAGAATAGACGATGAAATTCACGAACGAAAACATTTGGTATTTTGAGCCAGGCAAATGTTAAACCATAATTCCTAAACCTTAAATGCCTGAACTATAATTTGATAATATAATTTTTCTTAGGAGACATTCGGTATATTTATCAAAACTTAGAATAACACGTCATGTCCTGCAACAAGTTTGTTAGACGTAAGACATTCATCTACGACTTTTAAGAGCTGCTCCTGGTAGCGAGCGAGACTTTATTTTATCTCTGAAGGACCAACTCAAATACAAGGGCAATATCATCCTGAAAGGCTTCTAAGACCTCCGAGAGTCATCACTGATCCGCTTTAATTTAATTTTTGATAAGTGCCATCTACTCCTGACCATAGTTCGAGTCCCTTTCATATTACTTTTATGTCTTTAAAATTATGATCCTTCCTGTTACCTGAAAATGGCAGGCCCTATCGGTTGTGTCCATAGTTTATAGAGGTCAGAGTATGATAGACAGTAAAATTCCCAAACGAAAACATTTGTTTTTTTGAGCCAGGCAAATGTTGAAGCCTGAGTCCTAATCCTTAAGTACCTTAACCATAAATTGGTAAGTCAAGACTTTTTAATAACACTTCTTGCCTTATGACAGGTTTGTAAGATGTAAGACTTTTATCTACGACTTCTGAGTCTCGCTCTTGGCCGTGAACGAGACTTTATTTTATTTCTTGTAGTTCAACTCAAGTCAAAGACTCAAAAATGCTCCCAAGGCCTCCAAGGGTCATCACAAATCTGCTTTAAATTTTATGGAATGTTTAAATTATTTATCTTCATTGTAATTATTTTGTATGGATCATCAACTCCTGACCATAGTACGAGGCCCTTTTCTACCACTTTCATGTATAAAATTTTAATCCTTCGCAGATGTGAACTTTTTGGTCCCAACCTGTCTACCTTGTTCCTGGAAATCGCAGGCCCTGCCAGTGGTTTCTATAGTCTATAAAGGTCAGAGTATAATCGACAGTAAAATTCACAATCGGAAACATTTGTTCTTTTGACCCAGGAAAATGTTAAAGCCTAATTCCTTATCCTTAAATGCTTGAACCATAATTTGATAATATAATTTTCCTCAAGAGAAACTCGGTATATTTATCAAGACTTAGATTAACATTTCTTTTCTTGTGACAAGTTTTCAAGACGTAAGACTTTCATTTACGACTTCTCGCTCCAGGCCGCGAGCGGGACTTGATTTTATCTCTGGAAGACCAACTCAAATACAAGGGCAATATCATCCCGAAAGGCTCCTAAGGCCTCCAGAGAGCTTCAAATTTTACGGAACGTTTATGTTGTTTTATCGTCATGGTATTTATTTTTCATAAGTCATCTACTCCTGACCATAGTTCGAGTCCCTCTGCTGTTAGTTGTATCCCGTCTTGTATTCGAATTCAAGTCGAAGGCCCCCTTCCTCGTCTTTTTAATCACGCTCGCTGATTAAAACCAGTTATTTATTCAGGATTCGGAAACACTGACGGACGTAGTACACTCGGAGATGTTATAGAAGAAGAGGGTATGAGAAGTGGATACAGAAGGGGGTTTCAGAAGCAAGCGGAGGTTGAATGTTTCTTCTAGGTCTCTAGGAGCCCGCCGCGCGATTTATGGACCGAAGTGACGCGAGGTGTTTATTGTGTAGCATCTGTTACGTTACTCTGGCTCCAGTCTCTCTCTTTCTCTATCTGGCCTTCTTCCTCTATTTTCTTGCTCTCTCTCTTTCTCTCTCTCTCTATCAAGCTTTCTCGTTCAAGTCTCGCAGACTCGCAGGTTCACGCCAACCCGCCATCATACATACAACAGACGCCCTCGATTTATAGTTTTGAATTAGACAAAGTAAGGAAAAGGGGAGAGAAGGCCGACTCTCTTCGGTGCCGTTGCGTAAATTTTCCTCGAGCGACACCGAAGGCTTTTATTCTGAATCCGGCGTCGCAGTCGCTCTTTGGGTTGAAAGCCCTTTTCATACCATCACTAATTTCTGGACTTATCGTACCCTCCCTGCTCCACTAAAGCTTCGTGATTGAGAGACTCTTAAGAAAATGATGGTTCATTCAAATTGCTTCAAGAAGCAAGATTCTCTTCATGATTATTCCAGGAGCTTTCCGAAGTCTTAAATTTCAGTATATACCAAACGCAGAAAATAACTTCCTCAAATTCATAAAAATGATTTTCCTTTGAGACCTGTTGTTAGCACTCTCTTTAGTAACGTTCCTGTAGATTTAGTTTTTAATAGTATTGAAAAAGATGGCCTTATATTAGGAAAGTTACTGCCTTTCCTTTAGATAAATTCAAAGAAGGAATAACATTCCTAATGGATAACACTTATTTCCAAATTAATAATATTTTTTAAAGACAAAATTTTGGAACTCCCTTGGGTTCTCCTATTTTCAATAATTTAACCGACATGGTAATGCAAGATTTAGAATCCGAGATTTTCAATAAACTAGATTTTCAAATCCTTCCCTACTTTCGTTATGTAGAATAAAAGATTTACAATTTTGAATACAAAAATTAACTTATCTTGTTTGTTTCTACTTCTTAAATAACCGTTTTTAACACTTCAGCTGTTATATTACTTTTCAAATTTTGGCGCCTTTTCTTTAATTCTACTGTACGTTAGGTTAGTTGATTTTCCTTGACATTCACATTTGGAGTTATCTTTATGGGAGCAGGATGCCTTTTCATCCTGCTCTAATAATAATAAGAAATATATTTTTTTAATTTATAAATTTTATTTAGTTAACAGTCTGTTATAAATTATTTTAATTTTATTCACCACACAAATTTTTTAAAGTATTTTTTTAATTTATATATGGTAACTATAATTCTTTATCATTTTGAACCTAACCTCTATTTTTATTATGATATTATTATTTGCTAATCAAACTATAATTTCCTTCTACAGAAACTTCACACATATTTTAATCTGAAAACAGCGGGAAAATAAGAAGATTTTTTTACGAAAATAGGTGAATTAATTCGATTGAATAAAATTAATGTGGCGTATTAAATTAAATTTCAAGTGCTTCAAATTCCTTACATTTTTAGTAAGAATGTTGCATTTGAAAAAAGACGCATTTTGAACCTTATAAATGAATAACACCAACAATATTAATTTTCTACCAAAAATGTAATACTTATTTTCAAAGAAAAAGATAACTTTCCAACCAAGAAGATTAATTTTCTACCAAGAAATTCTATATTCCAACAAAATATTTAATTTTCAAGCAGCTGGTGAAATTTTCAACTAAAAAAGATAAGCTTTCAACTAAAACTAGAATAGTCAAATTTTCAGTTAAAAAATTTAATTTTCAAACAAACAAACGAATTTTCGCAAAAATAGTTCAATGTTTAACCATAGAAATAAATTTTCAACTAAATGATTTAATATTATGATTAAAGAGATAAACTTTTAACCAAAAATGGAATGGTTAAATTCTTAGACAAACAAAATTACTTTTCACCAAAAAATAAAAAAAATTTCAACAAAATAGTTGAATTTTCAACTAAAATAATGAATTTTCATCCGAAGTGATGAATCTTCAGATAGTTTAATTATCAACTAAAAAAGAAAAATGTACAACCATAAAAATGAATTTACAATCATAGAAAATGTATAATCAACAAAAAATGTAATAGTTGATATTTCACGAAAAAATTTTAATATTTAAATTGAAAATAGTTGAATTCAATAACAAAAAATTTACCACATCAATTGAGTACGCAACCAAAAAAAGAAGTATTTTCAACGAGTATAACGAAAATTGGCTTAAAATTGAACTATTTGGTTAAAAATTCAACTAATTGGTTGAAAGTTGAACTAATTTCTTGAAATTTGATTTTTTTAAGATTCACTTTTTTGGTTGAAACTTTAACTTTTTTGTTGAAAATTCGTATTTTTTTGGTTAAAAATTAATATTTTTATCTGGAAATTTAACTATTCCATTTTATATTGATTGAGGATTCAACTACTTGGTTAAAAATTCGTCCTTTCAAAAATTCGGCTTTTTGTAGGAAATTAATTTTTTTACTGAAAATTTAGAGATTCTATTTTTGGTTAAATAATATCTTTTTCAATGTTACTGTTTGATTAAAAATAATTTTCTTTGTGTTGAAAAATCATCCTTTCGGGTCGGAAATCCCACTGTTTTGTAGATCATTTTTTTTGGCTTAAAAGTTCAACAATTTTGTTGAAAATTGATGTATTATGTTGAAAAGTCGTCTTTTTTGTAGAAAATTAATTTTCTTAGTTAAAAATTCATCGTTTCAGTTGAAAATTAAAAAATTTGGTTGAAAAATTATCTTTTTGGTTGAAAATTCATCTACTTGCTTAAAAGTTGAACTACTTTGTTAAAAAATAACTTTCTTAAGATTCACCTCTTTGGATGGGAAATTTATCCCATATAATTCGAAGAAACAACTATTTGTTATAAAGTATGTATTTTTCTGTATTTTTTTATGAAAATTAATTTTGAAACTGAAAATTTAACGATTCTATTTTGGGTTAAAATGTATCTTTTTTTTATCAGCTTTTTTGTAGATAATTCGTCTTTTTGGTTCAAAATTGAACTATTTCATAATAAATTCATCTTTCGTGGTTAAATTTCAACTATTTGGTGGAAAGTTTAACTAATTAGTTAAAAATTATTGTTTTTAGGATTCACCTCTTTGATTGAAATCTCAACTATTTTGTTGGAAATTAATTTTTTTATTGAAAATTAATTTTTATAACTGAAAATTTAACTGCTCAACTTTTACTGGCAATTTAACCTTTATAAATTCAAAAATCAACCATGTGTTATAAGATTCATGCATATTTTGTTGAATATTCGTCTTTTTAATAAGAAAATTAATCTTGTTAGTTGAAAATTCATTTTTTTCTTGAGGATTTAACTATTTGATTGAAAATTGTCTTCTTTGGTGGAATTGAATTGGTTGAAAATTAGCTTTTTTTTCTGTTTTGTTAATATTTCGGGTCCAAAAATTATATTTTTTAGATGAAAATTCAACTATTTGGTTTAATATTCAACTGTTTCGTAGATAATTCATCTTTTTGTCTTCAAAAGTCAACAACAGTTCGAAAATTCAACTTGAATACGCGATATATCCCGCCATGAAATCTTAGGAGATTGAAGGGTTTCATATTAAATTCAATATGGCATCCACATTAATTTTATTTAAAGGAATTTATTCTTCTATTATTAACCTATTTTTGTGAAAAATTAGCCTATTTTCAGAGTTTCGAGACTATTTTGAGCTACGTTAATTTTCGTGGTGAGTCGGGGGGGGGGGTGATAAAAAGGTACAGTCGTCAACAACCCCTAAGTTAATAATAAGAATAGAAGATAAGAAGAATCACAAATCTGCTTTAAATTTTACGGAATGTGTAAATTATTTATCTTCATGGTAATTATTTTGTATGAATCACACTCCTGACCATAGTTCGATTCCCTTTTCTATCAGCTTTATGATTTCTTTACAAAAATTGTCAGAATTATTCTACTTGGAAATTTAGGATCAAAAAGTCTTTTCTATTCATGCGTCAACTTTGAATTATGTCTATGAAAAAAGTTTTCCTGTTTGAAACAGATGATTCAAATATTATAAATGAGCATAACTTCCTTAATCTTCAATAAAGTGTATTAATATTATAGATCAACCGATTTTCCTCGAATCAAGAAGTCTTTTCCGTTCTTGCATCAACTTTGAATTATATTGAAGAAAAAACTTTCACAATAAAAAACCGTATTTTCAAATAATATGCATTACCATAGCTTCCTTACTCTTCAATAAGATGTATCAATGTTATAGGTCAATCAAATATTCTTGAATCAAATAAACTTTTCTATTCTCGCATCAACTTTAAATTATGAAAATGAGAAAATTTTTACTATAAAATTCTATTTTAAAAATATATGAAATACCATAACTTCCCTACTCTTTAATAAAATGTATTAATATTGTAGGTCAATCGATTACTCACAAACCAAGGAATCTTTAGGTCAATCAAGCTAGCACCTCCACAATCGGAATTCCCCAATTTTTGTGTATCAACATTTTTTTTTTTTTTTTTTTGGCTTTTTCTGGGCTGTATTGCCGATTTTCGGGCTCCACTACTTTTTTTGAAAATTTAAATTTGAAGTGAAGGTGCTGGCTTGACTCAATCCAGCACCTCCACTACATGAAAATTTGAATTAATTAAAAAATTTTAAAAAGACAGAATTTCGGGCTTTCTTTGAGCTCTTGAATGCGTTAACAACCAATTTCCAAAAACTACTCCTACCGGAAATAAAACTACCCCCTATGTAAAAACTCAAACTAGGAAGAAACAAAGTACACCACAATTTTGGGCTTATTTTGTGCTCTCGAATGCAAGGGGAAAAAATTCAAAAAACCCTCCTCTATGTGCAAAAAACCACCCTCTTGCCAAAAATAAAATCAGCAAAAATAAAGTTTATCATAATTTTGGGCTTATATTTGCCTCTCGAATGCACTAAACAAAATTGTCAAAAACCACACCTATGTAAAAAAAACCACCCTCTGAGTAAAAACTCAAACATGGAAAAAACAAAATGTAAATTAGTGTTGGGCTTTTCTTGGGCTCACGAATGCCTAATTTTTTTTCAAAAACCACCCCTACATGTAAAAAATCAAATGCCTATCTATGAATTTGAATTTGAATTTTCAAGGAGCCCAAAA
Source organism: Andricus curvator (assembly GCA_932195095.1). Classification (NCBI taxonomy): domain Eukaryota; kingdom Metazoa; phylum Arthropoda; class Insecta; order Hymenoptera; family Cynipidae; genus Andricus; species Andricus curvator. Next base: position 195,267 of record CAKNYM010052106.1, read on the forward strand.
ATCGGAGACTCTATTCACCCTATAGAATTCCGAGTCCCAAACATCAGAAACTCCATTTACAAAGTAAATTTCTAAAAAAGATAATTCTTTGTCTTAGTCTCATCTGCGTGGTATCAAGGGGTTGAATTTAACATTAAGGGTAGGAGCTCAAAATCCGGAGCTGGAATTTTTGAGGAGCCCAAAAATTATAGACTCTATTTACACAGTAATATTCCAAAAAAAGATTATTTTTTGACAAAGTCATATCTGCGTCTTGTCAAGGGGGTTGTTTTTGACGTAAAGGGTTGGAGTTCAAAAATCGGTGCTGGTATTTTTGAGGAGCCCAAAAATCAGAGACTTCATTTATACTGTAAAATTCCAAAAATATTATTTTTTGACAAAGTCATATCTGCTTGGTTTCAAGGGGTTGTTTTTACACGTTAAGCGGGGTTGTTTAATATAATTGTGGGGTAGAAAACATCATCTGGAGTTTTCTGAATGTAAATGTTGTGACTGTTTTTCATTAAAAAATTGATTTGCTGTTTTACATTGAGTTACTTCTGAACTGCTTCGTAAAATGTACTCGGGGTGGACTCTGGTGGTTGCTTAATATTATTATGAAGTTGAGAACATGATCTGGAGTTTTTTAAATGTAAATATTGTGACCATTTTTAATTTAAAAATTTCTTGACTGTTTTACATCGAGCTGCTTCTGAACTGTTTCGTGAAATGTACTATGGGTGGACTTTGGTGGTTGCTCAATATTATTATAGGGTTGAGAACATAATCTGGCGTTTTTTTAATGTAAAGATTGTGACTGTTTCCGATTAAAAAATGTATTTGCTGTTTTACATTCAGTTACTTATGAACTGTTTCGTCAAATGTACTAGGGGTGAAATTTGGGGGTTGTTCAATATTATTATGGGGTTGAAAACATAACCTGGAGTTTTCTGAATGTGAATATTGAAATCATTTTCAATTTAAAAATGTCTTGACTGTCTTCCATCGAGCTGCTTCTGAACTGTTTCGTCAAAAGTACTAGGGGTGAACTTTGGGGATTGCCTAATATTTATATGGGGTTGAAAACATAATCTAGAGTTTTCTGAATTTAAATATTGTGATTATTCTCAATTTAAAAATTTCTTGACCGTTTTCCATCGAGCTGCTTCTGACCGTTTCGTGAAATGTACTACGGGTGGGCTTTGGTGGTAGCTTAATATTATTATAGGGTTGAGAACATAATCTGGTGTTTTTTTTCAAGTAAATATTGTGACCGTTTTTAATTTAAAAATGTCTTGGCTGTTTTTCATCGAGCTGCTTCTGAACTGTTTCCTGAAATGTACTAGGGGTGGACTTTGGGGGTCGTTTAAAATTATTATGAAGTTGAGAACATGATCTGAAGTTTATTAAATGTAAATATTGTGACTCTTTTTGATTAAGAAATGTATTTGCTGTTTCACATTGAGTTACTTCTAAACTGTTTCGTGAAATGTACTAGGGGTGGACTTTGGGGGTTGCCTAATATTATTATGAGGTAGAAAACATAATCTTGAGTTTTCTGAATGTGAATATTTTGATCATTTTCAATTTAAAAATTTCTTCGCTGTTTTACATCGAGCTGCTTCTGAACTGTTTCGTGAAATGTACTAGGGGTGGACTTTGGGGGTTGCCTAATATTATTATGAGGTAGAAAACATAATCTTGAGTTTTCTGAATGTGTATATTTTGATTATTCTCAATTTAAAAATTTCTTGACTGTTTTTGATCGAGCTGCTTCTGAACTGTTTAGTGAAATGTACTACGGGTGGACTTTGGTGGTTGCTTAATATTATTATAGGGTTGAGAACATGTTCTGGAGTTTTTTAAATGTATGTATTGTGACTGCTTCTGATTAAAAAATATATTTGCTGTTTTACATTGAGTTACTTCTCAACTGTTTCGTGAAATGTACTAGGGGTGGACTCTGAGCTTTATTTAATATTATTATGGGGTTGAAAACATAATCTGAAGTTTTCTGAACCTGAATATTTTGATCATTTTTAATTTAAAAATTTCTTGGCTGTTTTACATCCAGCTGCTTCTGAACTGTTTTGTGAAATGTACTAGGGGTGGACTTTGGGTGTTGTTAAATATTATTAGGGGGTCGAAAACATAATCTGGAGTTTTTTGAAAGTAAATATTGTGACCATTTTTAATTAAAAAATTTAATTTAAAAACTCCCTTGACTCGAAGCAGATATGACTTTGTCAAAAAATAATCTTTTTTAGAATTTCACAGTGTAAATAGATTTTCTGATTTTTGGGCTCCCCAAAAATACCAATACCGATTTTTGGGCTTCAACCCTTAACGTTCAAAAGCAACCCCTTGAGACCAAGCAGATATGACTTGGTCAAAAGTAATCTTTTTTAGACTGTTCATATTAGTTATCTTCATCGTATTTATTTTTAATAAGTGTCATCTACACGGAGAAAAATAGATAGTCAAACTTTGAGTGTCAAAATTTAAATGGTCAGTTTGACCTTTCAGACAGTATCATGTACAATCCATAATTTTTTCTCCATAGTCAAAGAGACTCTTATTTTATGTTCAGCTTGAAAATCCGCAGAAAATCAGCCATACTGTCAGGGATAATGAAATCGACACTATAGTATGGTCAAGTTAAATACTCTTTTTTTCACTCCTTTTGACCGCTCGAGAGTGTCAAACTTACTATCCGGGACAATAGAATCAAAATTTTGCGGTGGTTAAGTTAAATATTTTGTTTTCAGTCATTTCTACCATTCGAGATTGCGAAACCCACTATCAAGAATAATGAAACCGATACTTTGAAATCGTCAAATAATGCGCGCGCCGGTTCATCGATCGTGATCCAGCTACCTCGTAATCCCGCCAAAACTTCACAACGGAGTAACGGAGGCGACGCGGCCAAGGCGGTTTTCTCGGTTTTTTGTTGTATTATTGTAAGTTTGCGTTTTGCGAAGTGTGTTTCTTAAAATTAATTCTGTGATTTATTGTGATTTCCCGTGATTTGCTGTGATTGGGAATGGTAAGTATCTATTTTACCTAATGTAGAAGACTCGAGACCTCTCGGGACTGACAGTTTTGAGGTTAGGGCTACAATAATACAATTTTTAAAGTTGTCTTGCTGTGGTTCTTTTATTAATCACTGACAATTATTTTAAAAATTATTTAATCTGTAATTTGATTCGTTGTCCTCTAACGTTATTTTGCAGGATATGGCATCGCCGAAGAGTTGGCAATGCAGCCAACAGATGATCGACTTATTTCTAGGTAAAATTTTTTGGTTGAATTTCACTGTTTTTAACTTCAAATTAACATATTTTTCGGTTGAAATATCTACTATTAAATTATTATAGAACATTGCATTTGAAATTGAATAAAATCTTTTATTCACTAAAAGCTTCTAATTATGAATCTATTAATATGCAATTATTTTCAAATTGAATATAGGTTATGAAGTTTCAATCGGACGGTTACTTCTGTTTAACATACCAAGGCTTTCGAATTTAGACAGTTTAATTTTTAACGTTAAAATGGCAAATTGTTTAATTTTGAATAGATTCAAAAGACCTACAATAGAAAATGTTTTTAATTAAAGATTTTAGAATTACGCATTGTAAGCTCAATAATTTCATGATTGAAAAAGTTAACAGTGGAAGTTAATATTTAAAAAAAGTTAAAATTGGAGTTCTTGAAATTCAATAATTATTTAATTACTTTTCTGTTCACTGTTCAATTTCCGAAAACGAAATCGATGATGAATCGTTTCATCTTTTAAGCGACGAAGACTTTCGCGATATGCTAAAACTTGCCGGGCCAAGAAGTAAATTCATGAAGAATTATAAAGAATACCTGCAATCGGTATGCTAAATTCAAGTGAATTTAATTCTGAATTCTTTTATTTGAAGGACTTTTACTTGAAAGTTGTTTAATTTTAAACTGTGTCTATTTTCAAAGATTAAAGAAGGGAAAACGGAACGATCATCCACTGCTCCATCTGGCACTCAGAGTACAAGTGACTCCAACTTGCACGAATCAGGACATGCTTCTACTTTCGAAGGTGTGGACTTTGAATCGCTTCAATCGAATCAGTGTAAGCATTAAAAAAATAATAATATAATACAATTATGTTGTGTAACTCCAGAATAATAAAGTCATCAATTTGTTTCTATGAATAGGACTTCATACAAGAGTTTCTGCTGAGAACGGGGAATTAGTTTTAGAAACAATTGGTCAGGACGCTGATGCTCCTACTGAAATTGAATTAGAACCCGAGGATGATTCTCACGAGCCCCCTCCGATAAAAAGACCAAATATTGATGGTCTCAAGTCCAATTCAAATGCTATAAACACAACAGCTAGGCCCACACTAAGGCAGAAAATCGCACAACCCGTTGCTGTCGGATGTCCAATTAGATCTCCACCAATTATCCTGCAATCAGCCTTGTTTCCTCACGTAAGTAAAATGTATAATTCTCAGTGGTGTAGTCCTATAAGAAAATTTGGCCTGGCGGTACTTTCTATAAAGTACGTCACCAGTTTGAGGGGGGGGGGGTTTGTATTAAAAAGGCTGAATTGTATTAAAAGGTTGAAAATTCATCTTTTTTATCAAAAATTCAACGTCCTCGTTAAAAATTAATTTCTTCACTTGAAGGTTCATCTCTTTGGTTGCAAAATTAAGTATTATGATAAAATTAGTTTTATGTTTGGTTGAAAATGAATTTTTTCAACTCGCCATTAAACTATTCCATTTTTGGTTAAAAATTTGTTTTTAAGCTGAAAGTTCAACTTTTTGGTTAAAAGTTCATGTATTATATTAAAAATTCGTCTGTCTTGGTAGAAATTTAATCATCTTGGTTGAAAATTTATTCATTTTGGTTAAAACTGCAATTGTTTGGTTGAAATATCAAAAATTCTACTGCTATGTAGATAATTAACCTTTTTGGATTAAATAATTATCAATTTTGTAGAAAATTAAACTCTTTTGTTGGAAAATCATATTTTGGGTTGAAAATTCCACTTTCTTATAGATAATTCATCTTTTTAGATTTAAAATTAAATAATTTTGTTGAAAATTCATGTATTTTGTTCAAAATTCGTGTTTTTTGGTAGAAAATTAATCTTCATGTTTGAAAATGCATTTCTTTGTTTAAAATTTAATAACTTTGTTACAAATTTATTTATTTATGTTGAAAAGAATTTTTTTATCTCAAAATTTAACTATTCCATTTTTGGGTAAAACATCATCCTGTATATTGTATAAGTTGAAATTGCAAGTTTTTGGTAGAAGATTCATATAAATTGTTGGAAAGTCGTCTTTTTGGGTAGAAAATTCAACTTTGTTGTTCAAAATTTAATTATTTGATAGAAAATCCATATATTTTGTTAAAAAAATTGCCCTTTTGGGTAGAAAATTATTCTCGTTTCTCGAAAGTTTAACTACTTGGTTGAGAATTTCACTATCTTGTTAAAAATTCATCTGTCTTGATTGAAACTTATCTTTTTTGTGGAAAATTTATTTTTCACGATTTAAATGTCTACTTCTAAAACATTTGTAGCTGAAAAACTTTTCTCTTTTCTTGAAAATTAACCTTTCATGGTAGAAAAGTCATCCTTCTGGGTTGAAAATTTATTTATTTGGTTGTTAAAACAACTGTTTGGTTGACATTTTTTTCTTCAAAATTCATCTTCTCGTCTTGTGTTAAAAATTCATCTCTTTAATTAGAAAAACTTTTTGTGTGGAAAATGCAACTATTTTGTTGAAAATGCATTTTATCTTGTGCTATCTTTCCGTAATGTTTATAATTTTGAATATAAAATATTATTTGCAGGGTCTGAAAGCATATCTGTCGACCAACCTTGACGGCCGACTCGCTCTGAGGTCGGGAGAGAATTTGGACCACGACAGATTAAGTGAGACTGAAGCACAGTACGCTACCGAGATTCTGGATACTAATTTGAGAACTGAATTCAATTACAATGTTGATGTAGAAAATAATGATTTTCAAACCAGTGGCGTAAAAGAAAGCTGCGCTTTCAATTACATCCCTTATTATCACTGCGTGTGCGCAATATCATTGCTGATACGTTTCATGATCTCCTGGAAGGGGCTTTACCATATGAAACGGGTTTAGTTTTTCACCAGCTTGTTCTTGTTGATAAAGTTATTGTTTTCGGTCATTTTAATTCAATAATACGCAATTTTGATTATCAATTTGAGTCATGCACACCTCGTGTTGTTACTAGAGAACAACTTAAGAATAAGTTCATCAAAATGTCGGCGGCTGAAATACATACCGACGCCTCCATTCAATATGAGTCTATGTGCTAACAGCGCTCTGTATGAGACTATTCCCTATGCTTATACACAGCGCATAGTCTCATACACGGCGCTGTCAGCACATAGACTCATATTGAATGGAGGCGTCGATACGTTCTTCACATATTTGCCTGTTATGTTTGGTCGTTTGGTACCAGAAGAAAGTATTTACTGGAAATTATTCATTAAAATGAGACGTATTGTATCGCTTTTAACGTCCTCCTCTTTTGATACTAAATGGTTAGATTATTTAGATAATCTCATATCTGAACATCATTCCGAGTACATAAAACTGTTTGGGGCATTAAACCCCAAGCATCATTTCATGCTCCATTATTCGAGAATTATAAAAATGATGGGTCCCTTAGACCAAATTCAAGGTATGAGAGGAGAAGCTAAGCATAGGGAAGGTAAATTGACTGCTGTTTCTGTATCGACAAGAGTCAACATTTGTAAAACTATTGCTATAAAACAACAGCTAATTCTGTCGAATCGACTTCTTCTTAACAAAGGATTTGATTCTGAGTTTTCCAGTGGCCGTTTAAGAGAATTAAGTGAAGAAACTGCCAATGCCTTGGTTAATTTGACTAACTTCACTGATGCAGACGATTTTCTTGCATGCGATAGGGTGAAAATTTTTAACATACAATAAAAAATTGATTTCGTACTTTGGATTGATGTAGGTGATGAATTCCCAATATTTGCACAAATCAAAGAGATTTTAATTTCATTATCAAGCAATGATATTTTATTTTTCTGTGATTCTTTTAGAACCGTAGCATTTTGGGAACACATCTTTGCCTTTGAAGTTATAAAAAATTCAAAAAAAATGTTTATAAAGCACTCAGATTTATCCAATCCTCGGCCACTTCTTCTTTATGAGCATTCTAAAAAAATGTATACTGTGATGAAAAGTGCAGTATAATTAGTGATATAACAGGTTCCGATTAGGCATCCACAGCCTTGTACCTTTTGGAGCTATTAGTTATTTATAGTTATATTATTAGTTATATTATATTAGTTATTTATAGAAATAAAACATACATATTTGTCATTATAATGTTTCAGTTCATTTACATTTTCAAACCATTAAGTAATATTTTACATATTTTTAAAAACTTAATTAATTGGGCCACATACCAGAAACATCACGTAATGTCGGTATTTCCAGTTACACATTCCCTTGTATTGAAAAACTAGAATCGGTTCTTAATAACACAAGATATATGTAACTGGAAATATACCCACCTCACGTGATGTTTCTGGTAAGTGGCCAAATTAATTTTTTAATAATTAAAAAAAAAGATTTGACTACGCGAGATAAGCGGTTCAATTATAAAATATAGTCGTTTTCATTATCAGCGATAGTTGTTTTGACTAACCGAGATTATCATTTTGAGTATATGAACATAATAGATTTAACCATTTTTTATATTCGACCTGAATATTCTTGGATTTTCAAGCTAACACTCTGAGCTAATCTAGTTCACACTCCCAGGATCGTAAACTTGACACTCTGAGATGGTGAACATAACCTTCAAATTTTGACACTCCAGAATCGTAAGCTTGACATTCTAGGATAGTAAACCTAACCTTCAAATTTTGACACTTCGCGGATGGTACGCCACACCATCTAGGGGGCTGTCCCATAGTTGAAACTAAAATATAGTCAGTCTGACACTCTACATGCTCAGGCTGACCATCCATTTTTCTCCGTGTACTCCTGACCATAGTTCGAGTGCCTTTTCTATCAGTTTTACGTCTTTAAAATTTTAATCCTTAGCAGATGTGAACTGTTTGGGCCCAACCTATCTACCTTGTTGATATATTAATTATTATTTAATTAATTATTAATTAATAGAGTCAATATATATTTTCAACTAAAAAATATAATTTTACAACCAGAAAACATAAAAAAAAGAACAGTTTAAAAAAAAACAGTTTTAATTTTCCACCAAAAAGGACGACTTTTGAAAAAAATCATTAAAAGTGGTTTCTATAGGCTTCTACTGGATATTTCGGGTTCCTCGGCCGGCAAACTAGCGCGAAAAAGGACGAACGGTTAACTTGGAGCGGAGTTGTCGGACGCAAGATTTACAAGAACGGAGGCCTCGAGGGTTACGACTCGTTATTATATGCTTTAATTACAGCCCGCAGTAATGAACTATGTTTAGCCGTAACGTGGTAGGCTTGGCAATAAATTAACGGCGTGGAAAATACTAAATCACAACTTTGCCGATGCTGCCGAGTAGATAATCGGGTCGAAACAACTGTATACATCTATACCCATCTCCCTCATTCCGCGGTCCATACAACCCGCCGCCCACTATCCAACAATTGAAAAAATTCCCAAATTGTATAATCATCGATATCACTTTGTGGGCAATTTTCGTTATACATGCTACTGAATTGTTGTTTATTATTACATTATCAGAGTCACTGATACGTTATCCAATGGTATTACATTTCTAAATATTAGATTACACAGTAGATGCTAATTGATCAATTGGATCCCGAAATTGGATTAAAATGATATGAAACGTTCTTGTATAAATTTCAAATTTTTTGTTTGGCATGAGCAAATTGTGCATCAGCATTACACATTTACCTATCTTCCTCATTCCGCGGTCCATGCAACCCACCACCCACTGTCCTACAACTAAAGAACAAGATCAATGTTTTAGAAAGCAGTTGAATTTCTTACCCTAAAATTTAAATTTTTGACAGAAAGGTTTATTTTTATAGAAGAAATATGAATTTTAATAGAAGGAGATGACATTGCTACTATAAAAGATGAATTTTAAATACCAAAAGAACGAATTCGCCACAAAAGAGTTTAATTTTCAATCCAAAAAGATTAAATCAGCAAAAAGGATGAATTTTCAACATAATAATTAAGCTTTCAACGAAATAGTTTTTTTTCGCCAAATAGCTGAATTTCAATCCTACAAAAATGAATTTTCAATCAAGAATATTACATTTACAACCAAAAGACGAATTTTCAGCTAAAAACGATAAGATTACAACCAGAAATGGAATAGTTAAATTTTTAGTTAAAAAAACTAATTTCAGGGTGGCAGTTTTATTCAAAGAAAAAATTCCCGGTTTCTTCTTGTTCTGCAAAAATTTTGCACGGTCAATTAAATTTAAAAATTCGAACTCTAAAGCTAAAAATTTTCCCATTTGAAGTAATAAAAACTGAGCTGCAAATCATTTCAAGCAATTCTAAGCTAGAAACGTTAAAAATTAAGCGAATAAATTTTTTTTATTAACTGAAGACTTCTTAAAGTAAAAGTTAAATTATTTTTATTTCAAATAGTTTAAAAATCCTTGAAAAGCTTCAAAATTTTATTTCAAAGTCTTGAAAAATCTACATGCTGTTTTACTGCAAAATTAAAAATATTTCTCTAAAATCTTCCAGATTCATTTTTGACAATTTTAGAAATCTTTTTAAATCTTATTAAATATTCTCTAAAAATTATTTTTCCAAACAAAACAAAATTCAATTTTCCTAGGAATCTCGAAAAAAAAAATTTTATTCTTCTCACGCCTTTCACAATTCTTAAAAAGTTTCTAATTCTTTTGTTATAAATCTGCAAAAATCTATATTTTCTTTTAAATGAGGCCATCGTGGTCTGTTTGCACCGAAATTTCGGTACGAACAGCAGGATTTTCTCGGTATTCGTAGACACTTCGTTTAAATTATTTGAAATATTTTCAAATCATCAAATTCAACAATTTTACTTACAAATCAAAAGTTTTCAACTAGAACAATTAAAATTGTAACGTCTTTTTTTATCAGTTTTGAATATTTGTTCTCTGATTACTAATTTTAAATGAACAGTCAAATATTCCTAAATATTAAACAATTAATTTCATTCCTAATTAAAAAATTTCAAATGTTCAAATTTTAGGCTGAAACAATATTTGGAATGTAATAAATTTGAATCTAATAATAAATTAATGAATTAATAAACTAATCAATTGAAAAATTAATAAAAATTAAAACGGTTTAATTTTTAACGTTAAAATCTAGAAATTCTTTAATTTTAAACTAATTCTAATTTTTCATTTTGTAAGTCTTTAAAACGGCATTTTTAAATTCTTTGAATGAAAAATTTACGCTTCAAAATTAAAATATAAAATGAAAAATTCTTATAATGAAAGATTTTCGAAACACGCATTGTGAACTGAATAATATTTCAATTGAAACAGATAACAATTCAACTAATTATTTAAAAAACTGTTAAAATAAAACTTGAACAAATTCTTTTTTCTGAAAGCTTGTAAAATTCCCAGTCAAAAAATAAATTCACTGTCATTTCCCGTTTTTCCCGGTCTCATGAAATTCCCGATTTCCCGATTGCCCGGTCTAGCGGCCACCCTGAATTTTCAACAAACAAAAAAAAAGAGTTATCAATCAGTTGAATTTAACGAAAAAATACGAGTTTTCAACGAAATATTCGAATCCTCAAGGGAAATGACGAATTTACCACAAACAAGATTAATTTTCTAACCAAATCGACGAATTTTCAACTTAAAAAGGAAAAATGTACAATCAAAAATAAAATAGCTGAATTTTAAGATGAAAAAATTAATCTTTAAACAATAAAACGAATTACCAACAAAATAATTTCTAGTTGTAGCCCCATACTTTCCTTCGAATCACCGAAGTCGGGTGGGACTGACATTATAACTGGTCCCTCCACCTTACAACGACTTGGCTATTTATTTTGAACTTACTATCTTACGACAACTTGGCTAATTACTGTTAACATGATTTTTAATACAAAATACATTTCTCGCATGAAGATAGTGGTTGGCTGTATACTTCAAACAATAAATAATACAAATAATAGCGTAGTCACGGATTGGATTAAAACTTTGGTTGACGAAAGGGATGTTCCCGGAAAAGTTTCAAGAGATGAATGGTTGAACTTTAAACTTAACTAGAGCCTCATATGCGCGCCCCGCGCGCGACCAATTTATTTACATGTATTTATTTTATTTGGAAATGAATTTCAATAAAATACCATGAAATTAATTTTTACTTCAATAATTTTGATTTGTACATGGCTTCGCATGGATACCCTCTCACGATGCAGAATAAATAATTCTGTAAAAAATTGAGCCTATTCGTTGAAAAATAGCCAGACTCTAAATTTTTCAATCGAAATTGTTTAAATAATTAATAATTCTTGTACATTTACAAAACATAGTAAAGATTCATCGGTAAGACAATATTAGTTGATTCCGCAAATTAATTGTTCTGAATGTGTTTATGAAAATTGTTTAAATAATCCATAATTATTGTAAATTTTCAAAGTATCATAGGAAAGAGCTATTTGAAAAACATTCTTTATTGATTCCGTAAACAAATTGAGCCTATTCTTAAAAAAAGCCAAACTTTTGACTTGTTTATGAAAATTGTTTAAATAATTATTCATTCTTTGAAATTTGCAGAGCATTCTAGCAAAAAGTCATTGGAAAGCTATTCTTACTTAATTCTATAATAAATGGAGCCTGTTCGTTAAAAAATAGCCAAACTCTCAGTTTTTTAATTAAAATTCTTTAAATAATTGAAAATTATTGTAAATTTACAAAGCAACATAGATAACAGTCATCGGAAAGATATTCTTAGTTGAATTCATAAACAAAGTGAGCCTATTTGTTGAAAAACACCCAAACTCTGAATATGTTTATGAAAATTGTTAAAATAATTAACAATTATTGTAAATTTGCAAAGTAACATAGGAAAGACTTATTTTTAATACATTCTTTTTAGTTCTGTAAACAAATTGAGCCAATTCCTTAAAAATAATGATATTACAAATAATAATTCTTGTAAATTTACAAAGCAGCATTGCTTGAAAAATAGATAAACTTGGAATATGTTTAGGAAAATTGTTGAAATAATTAATAATTATTGCAAATTTTCAAACTATCATAGGAAAGAGGTATTTGGAAAGCATTCTTTATTGATTCCGTAAACAAATTGAGCCTATTCTTTAAAAAATAGCCAAACTCTTGATTTGTTTATCAAAATTGTTTGAATAATTATTCATTCATTGAAATTTGCAGAGCATTACAGCAAAAAGTTACTGGAAAGATATTCTTACCTAATTCTATAAAAAATGGAGCCTATTCTTTAAAAAATAGCCAAACTCTCAGTTTTTTAATTAAAATTGTTTAAATAGTTGAAAATTATTGTAAATTTACAAAGCAACATAGATAACAGTCATCGGAAAGATATTCTTAGTTGAATTCATAAACAAATTGAGTCTATTCGTTCAAAAACAGACAAACTCTGAATATTTTCATGAAAATTGTTAAAATAATTAACAATTACTGTAAATTTGCAAAGTAATCATAGGAAAGACTTAATCTTAATACATTCTTTTTGGTTCTGTAAACAAATTGAGCCAATTCCTTAAAAATAATGATATTACAAATAATAATTCTTGTAAATTTACAAAGCAGCATTCCTTGAAAAATAGACAAACTCGGAATATGTTTAGGAAAATTGTTAAAATAATGATTAATTATTGTATATTTGCAAAGTATCGTAGAGAAGATTTATTGGGAATACATTCTTTCTTGATTCCCTTAACTAATTGATCCTATTCGTTGAAAAATGACCGCGTTCTTAATTTGTTTATTAAAATTGTTTAAATAATGAATCATTTTAGAAAATTTGCAAATCATCATACAAAAAAGTCACTGGAAAGACATTCTCACCTAATTCTGTAAAAAAATTCAGCATATTTGTTCAAAAATAGCCAAACTTTAAATTTCTGTATGAAAATTGTCTAAATTATTATTAATTCTTGTGAATTTACAAAGCAACATAGGAAAGAGTTGATTTCGTAAACAAATTGAGCTTATTTGTTTATGAAAATTGTTTAAAAAATTAATCGTTCTTGTGAATTTACATAAGCAATATAGAAAATAGTCATCAGAAAGACTTTTCTCAACATCATAGAATAAAGTAATCTGAAAGATATTCTTACTTAATTCTATACAAAATTGAGCCTATTCGTTGAGAAATAGCCAAACTCTTAATTTTTCAATCAAAATTGTTTGAATAATTAATAATTCTTGTAAATTTATAAAGCAACATAGAAAAGAGTTATCGGAAAGATATTCTCAGTTGACTCTGTAAACAAATTGTGCCTATTCCTTGAAAAATACCCAAACTCTACATATGTTTATGAAGACTGTTTAAATAATTAATAATTCTTGTAAATTTGCAAAGCTTCATAGAACAGATTCATCGGAAGGATATTCTTAGTGAATTCTGTAAAAGAACTTTAGCCTATTCGTTGAAAAATAGCCAAACTCTGAAGTTGTTTATGCAAATTGTTTGAATTATTAATAATTATTGTAAATTTACGAAGCAGCATAGAAAAGTTTCATCAGAAAGACATTCGTAGTTGACTTTGTGAACAAAATGTACCTATTCCTTGAAAAATAGCCAAACTCTAAATATGTTTATGAAAATTGTTAAAATAATTAATAATTATTATATATTTGCAAGCTATCGTCGAAACGAATTATTGGAAATACATTCTTTCTTGATACCCAAAACTAATTTATCCTATTTGTTGAAAAAAGGCCAGGTCCTTCTGAAATGTTAAACAAAAATGTAAAGTTGGTTTTTAAATAAAAAATTTAAAAAATTTATTATAAAATATCCAAACAGAATAGAAAAATAAATGGTACTCAAAATTTCGAAAGTTTCAAACATTTTGAAATATAAATGAACTATGACTAGAACGTTAAATCGAAAATGAATCTTTCAAAATGCGAATAAAATATTAAAAATGTTAATTAAAAGCCTTCTTTTTCAAAAATGCGTGAAAGGAATCGTATATATACCGAAGTATAAATGCATATACTTCCTCTAAGCTTCTTATGAAAACAAACATCTTGAGTTCAAATAAACACAGATCGCCCATGGTCAATGAGATCGCCTTATGGTTAACTAAGTAACGGTAACGGTAACTAAGCTACGAATACCAACTTTCAAAGATAGGAAAAGGAAATATTTTTAATTGGAAACGAAATAGCTACATTTTTAGATAAAATAATTGATTTTGAAGCGCAAATTTCTAGAAATCAGTTCAGCAATAGGTTGTCTCCAAAGAATTTTCTTATTTTTGTTTTAAATTAAAAATTCGATTTTTTAAACTACTTTTTTCAACTTTTCAGATAGAGCGAGAAAATAAATAATTGACGTTCAAGAAAATATTTTTTACAGCATTTTTTTTTGAAATTACACGTAGAAATTTGAGTTTTTTCCTGAATTTCATTTTTTTTTAACTTCTAGTTAGAGCGAGAAAATAATTGATTAACTCTGAAAAAAAAATTAATTTAAACAATTTATTATTATTTGCAATAATATTCTCTTAGAGCAATGCCAGAGAGTTACGATTTTTTTTAAATTTCCAACTTTTTAGTTACAGTCAGGTAATAATAATTGCAAGGTAAGAAAATATTTGTTTAAACAATTCATGATTGCTTATAACTATTTTTTTTCTAGAGTAATGCTACAAAATCGCAATTTTTTCTGAAATTTCCAACTTTTTCTTGAAAATCCACTTTTTTGTTGAAAATTCATATTTTCGGGTTGAAAATTCAACTCTTTTGTAAAAAATACGTCTTTATTGGTTGAATGAAATTATTTTTTTTATTCAAAATTAAAATCTGTGTTGGTTGAAATATCAACTATCACATTTTTCGTCAAGAATTATTTTGTTGTTGTTGAATGTTCATATTTTCGGTATTAAAATTCAAGTTTCTTAAAAAAATTCGTCTTTTAGGCTTGAAATTTCTAATGTGTGCGTAGAAGATTCAAAGATTTGGTTGAGAATTCAACTGTTTGTTTGAAAATTAATTTTTTTCTTGAAAATTTATATTTTTTGTTTAAAAATTCAACGATTTGGTTGATTTTTTTTCTTGACCTAAAAATTTTGTTTTGATTGAAAACTCGTTCTTCTAGCTTAAAAATTAATCTTTTTTGGTAGAAATTTGACTTTTTTTGATAAATAAATGTTTCAAAAAACTTTGTCAACAATTTATTATTTTTAAAAAGCAATTGTTTCTCAGAATAGAGGTAGAAAGTCGAGATTTTTCCTGAATTTTTAACTTTTTTTAACTTTTCAGTTAGAGCAAGAAAATAATTAACGTTAAGAAAAATATTTTTTATAGCAATTTTTTTTCAATTAACGCTGAGAAAAATATTTGTTTGAACAATTTATTATAGAAATCAGTAACAATATTCTCTTAGAGCAATGCCAGATAGTTGCGATTTTCTCTGATATTTTCTGAAAATATGAAATTGAAATTTCTGAAAATTTTTCTGAAAATATTTGTTTAAACAATTTATGGTTGCTTATAACTATATTTTCTTAGAGTCATGCTAAAAAATCCCATTTTTTCTGAAATTTTCAACTTTTTGTTGACAATCCACGTTTTTGTTGAAAATTCATATTTTCAAATATTACATTTCTCATCAATATTTTTTTTGTTTTGTTTATTGTATAATTACATTTTCGGTATTAAAATTCAAATTTTTTGTGAAAAAATCGTCTTTTGACTTAAAATTTATCAAGAATAAAAAAAAGAATAACAAATTCAAATTATTTCTACTTTTATTTTGGTACTTATTGATTTCTGTATTAAAAAATATATATATATTAAGGTGCTTGCGGGGAAAACGCAGAAGGCAGTACTGCTAGAGTCGCTCCGTGTCCGTCACACACCCACACACACACACATGCACACGAATTTCTGATGAACGACTTGGCTATTATTTAGGACATGACTTTGACTAACAAAATACATTTCTCGCATTAAGTTGGTAGTTGGGTGTATACTTTAAACAATGAATAATACAAATAATAGCGTAGCCTCGGATAGGATGGAAACTTTGGTTGACAAAAGGCATCCTCCCGAAAACGCTTTATGTGATGAGACTGGGTGTTTGGAATGCTAGAGGTGTGAATAATCTTCAAAAAAGTGATAGAAAATGGGAATTTAAACAAGGACTCGAATTATGGTCAGGAGTAGATAGTGGATTACATGGTTGCCAAGGAGTCAGTCTGATTAAGAATGAGAGAGCAAAAGAGCATGTCAAGAAGCATAAATTTGTATCTCCTAGATTCTTCTGGGTTAAATGATTAAATAGATTAAATGGGTTGATCTTTAAAGTAAAGGAAGCACTCGAACTATGGTCGGGAGTAGATAGTGGATTACATGGTTGCCAAGGAGTCAGTCTGATTAAGAATGAGAGAGAAAAACAGCTTGTCAAGGGACATAAATTTGTATCCCCTGTATTGTTCTGGGTAAAATTGTTAAATGGGTTGAATGGGTTGATGGTGAAAGTAAAGCAAGGACTCGAACTATGGTCAGGAGTAGATAGTGGATTACATGGTTGCCAAGGAGTCAGTCTGATTAAGAATGAGAGAGCAAACCAACATGTCAAGGGGCATACATGGGTTGATGGTGAAAGGAGTAAAGTAAAAGACGCTTTCTGGGACACTTGAGCTGATACTATAGGTACTTCCGATCATAGGGAAAAAATATGAACGGATGGGTTGAAGTCAAACGCGAGGATACGACATCGTGTTTGGTAATTTCGAAGATCCGAAAGCGAATGGTCGTGGAGACATATCAGTTAGCTTGTGCTCATAGAAGGGCCTGTTTATCACAAATACTTGGTTAAGGCATGAAATGTCATAGTATAATTGACTTCATTGTTGCGGATGAGACTCTGAGGGCTAGTAAGAGATTCAAGGGTTACGAGAGGTTCTGAAATTACCTCTTAATTTCAAAAATGAATCTAGGTCAAGGACGAAGGACAAAGATAACTAAAGAGACGACGGCGACGCGAATCAAGATAGAGAATTAGCAGGAACCGGAAGTGCGAACAGAATTTTATAATAAGATAAACAAATGCCTAAATCAGACGATTTGGTAGACGCTAATATGCAATAAAGATATAGAGGGCGCGTGGATAATGCCTAACGAAATCGTTGTTTGAGGAGTGCAATAGGAGTGTGTGGTACTGCGGTTTTAGAAAAAGTGACTGGTGATGCTTGGTGAAGTGATGAGATCCGCATAGCCGTTAAGGAAATGATGCAAGCGAATCCAAGAATGTGGAATATTACAGTTCTTGGCAATGACGAGAGAATGAGACCAGAAAATGATTACAGAGACAACAATAGTTAGTCGGAATAGGAATAGCAAAAGTGAAATGGTATGGGATACGGATTGAGCAAAAGACGTTCTTCGTGAGATTAGGGCTACAAGAACCTAAATTATGATAAGGCTGCTGGTATGGATGGTACCGCTGAAATTCTTAAAAGTGGTAACGAGTGGACACTCGACAGATATGAATAAAGTTATTCAAAATTTAATTTGGATCCGCAAAAGTGAATCATTTTGATCTGAAGCTGACAATCACAATGATATCTGACAGTTCGATATCCCTGGATTTACAGCGTTAATATAATTAATTAGAGCAAATAGAACTAAGTGTAAAACCATAAAAAGGGGTGGTAACCAGCTTTAATTTATTGGTTCCTGATTAAAGACTAGCTTTCTCAACGAATCAAGGTAGAAGGATTCCGCGCAGTCGAATTAAACCTAAAGCCAGGAACTCTGACTTATAGCCATAAGTTAGCTTTAGTGTAGACCAAAGAACCCTTTCGTTTTCTCATTTCCAACTCTAGTATCCTTACGATATCATTAAAAGAATTGCGTTTTAATGCAATCTATTCCACTACTTAAAGGGTAAGTTGTTCCATAAAATGTTATGATCCATTTGCACCTTTATGTTTAAGTAAAGCTCTGGTGCTTCAGACTTTTAGAGTATTTTTTGAAACTATAAAGTAGAATTAAATAGATGGACAGTTTCTACTAAGATGAGTTTTTTCTATTTTATTATCTTCTATAATTCTATCTTATCGAATTAATGAGAGATAGTTAGGAGACGCAACATGTTCTTCATGAAATACGATGAGGGGTCATCCACAAAACTCTTGCAGAAAGTGCTTATTTTATTGCGTTAAATGTTAAATGAATAGTTAAATTTTTAGTTGAAAAATTAATTTTAAACCAACATAAAACCAAATTTTCAAGAAAATAGTTTTGTTGTTGACAAAAAATCTGGAAAAAGTTTAACTTCACAAAAAAGTTCAACTGTCAACCAAAGAATTGAATGTTCAACCGAACAGTTGAATTTTGAATTGAAAAAGATTATTTTTTAACCAAAAATGGAATAGTTCAATTTTCGGTTTAGAAAAATTATTTTCAACAAATAAAGCGAATTTTCAACAAAATAGTTAGATCTAAAAAAAAAATTAATTTTAAACAAAAAAGTTCAACTTTTCAAGCAAGTAGTTGAATCTTCAACCAAAAAGATTAATTTTGAAGCAAAAAAGAATAATTCTCATGAAAAAATGTAATATTTGATTAAAATTACAGCTAAAAAAACATGGTAATTTTAAATAAAAAACAGTTGAATTTGACCATAAAAGGCGAATATTCAACAAGTTAGTTGAATCCTCAACCAAAACAGATTGTTTTTTAACGACGCAACTGCGCGATTTTTAGCCAGGAAAATTTAATTTTTACCATAACAGATTAATTTTTAAACAAAACAGATAATTTTTCACGAAAAAGTTTGATTTTCAAACCAGAAGGTTTTTACAGTCAGTAGAGAAAAAAATTAATTTAAGAGGTTCAATTTTCGAGAGAAAAAGACGAATTTTCGAAAAAACAGTTAAACTTACCAAAAAGGATGAGTTTTTAACAAAAGTCTTGAATTTTCAAAAAAAGAATTATATCTCCAACAAAATAGTTGAATTTTAACAAAAAAATATGAATGTTCAACCAAAAAATGAACACTGAAGTTTACAGTTGAAAAAAATTATTTTGAACCAATAAAAAAGAAACTTAAACAAAATAGTTACGTTTGCAAAAAAAAAAAAATTAATTTTAAACTGAAGTGATGAATCTTCAACCAAAAAAGTTAACTTTCATCAAAGTAGTTGAATCCTTAACCAAAAAATATTATTCTTCAACCAAGCGGGAGAATTTTTAACCCAAGAAGATCAAATTTCTACCAGAAGAAAGGAATTTTTAAACCAGAAAGATGAATTTTTAACCGAGAAAGATTTTTCAGTTAATAAAAAAAAATAATTTCATTCAAAATGTTGAATTTTCAAGTTAAACACAAATTTTCCACGAAACAGGGATTTTCAACTAAATTTTTAATATTTCAATCAAAATAATTACATTTTTCATTCAGTTAGAATTTGAGCAAAGATTTTTTTTAATTCAGCTACTTGGTTGAAAGTTCAACTACTTTGTTTGAAAATTCATTTTTGTGTTAAAAATTTATCTCTTTAGTTGAAAATCTAACCATTCCATCTTTATAAAATTCATCTTGTTGTTTAGAAAATCATTTTTTGGTTTGAAAACTCATTTATTGAAAATTATTTTTTGTAGAATTCATCGTTTTACTTGAAAATTCATCTCCTTGGTTGAAAATGTAACTATTTTGTTAAAAATTCGGTTTTTCAAAATTATTTTTTTATCAAAAATTTAACTACTCTATTTTTCGGTTCAAAATTTATATTTTTAATTGAAAATTGATAATTGCTAAATAAAAGTTTAACTATTTGGATTTAAAATTCTCGCATTTTGTTGAAAATTCGTCTTTTTGGTAGAAAATTAATATTATTGGCTGAAAATGTATCCTTTTTGGTCAAAAATTCAACTGTTTGTAAATTATTCTGTTTTGGTTGAAAATGCAATTATTTTGTTAAAAATTTGTCTTTTTTGGTTGAATTAAACTGTTTCTTTTTTATTTCAAATTAAAATTTTATTTCATTGGAATAAAATAACTTGTACATGTTTCATTGAGAATTATTTTTTTTGGTTTGAAAAATCGACTACCTGGTTTAAAGTCAAACCAAATTGAACTAATTTTAAAAAAACTCAATATTTTTAAAATATTCATAATTTGAGATGCAAATTCATATTGTCGAGTCGAAAGTTCAAAAGTTTTGTCAAAATTTAATTTTTTTGTATTTAACTATTTGATAGAAAATTAAACTATTTGGTTAAAAATGGACTTTTTTGTTTAAAATTTATATGTTCGGTTAAAAATTCAACTATTTGGTTAAAAAATGGAATTATTTTTATAAGAAAGTAACTCTTTCGTAGAAAATTAACTTTTTTGTTGATAAATCATATTTTGGGATTAATATTCAACCGCTAAGTAGATAATTCATCTCTTTGGGTTCCAAATTGGACAATTTTGTTGAAAATTCATGTATTTGAAATTTTGTGAAATTAAAATTCTTCTTTTTTGAGTGAAAAATTAATTTTCTTGGTGGAAAATTTAACTATTTGGTAAAAGATTCAAGTACTCATTAAAAAATTATTTGTTTATGAATATTCACTTCTTTAGTTTGAAATTGAACTTTTTGGTTAAAAATTCGTTTTCTTGGTTGAAAAATCAGTTTTTTCAGAATTCATTTACCTCATTTTTATTTGGAAATATATCCTTTATAAATTGAAGAT
This sequence comes from Andricus curvator, assembly GCA_932195095.1. Taxonomy (NCBI): domain Eukaryota; kingdom Metazoa; phylum Arthropoda; class Insecta; order Hymenoptera; family Cynipidae; genus Andricus; species Andricus curvator. The sequence goes on from CAKNYM010052106.1 coordinate 216,181, forward strand.
TCAACTATTTCGTAGAAAATTTAACTTTTCTGTAGAAAATTTGGTTTATTATGTTGGTGAGAAACTAATTTTTTTATCTGAAAATTTAACTATTCCATTTTTGTTTAAGTATTCTCCTATTTGGTTACAAATTCCTTTTTTTTAGTTGAACCAAACTGGTTGAAAATTCGCTTTTTCTGTTGAAAATTATTCTGGATAAACTGAAAATTTTACGATTCCATTTTTGGTTGAGAAAATATTTTTTTACACGGAAAAAATTTATCCGTAAAAAAGTAACGAACTAGTAGCTACGTCTCGGATATGAGAAAAATTCGTCGGATATTTATGTATTTTCGTAAATAACCTGCGAACTTTGAGAAAGATTGACGAACTCGATGTGAAAATTCTAAAACGGTTCATCACTTTTTTTTTACGTGAATAATTACAAAAATATTACGAGTGATTGGGAAAAGATTCTCAGAGCACTCACGAGCTTGCCCGACAAATCTGGGAACTCGACCTAAGTCTCCCTGTACGTGGCCCACGCACACACGCGCGTTGCGTGTGTGCGCTCGTATGTGTGCCTCGAGCTCGTCGGATGAGTGGCTAGAAGTTTTATAATACCTATTTTGTTTGGCGTCAATGGCTGCGCGTGTTTACGCACTCCTGGTTTATGTTTAGAAACTGGTGAGTCAGCAGTGTTTGAGGTTCGAATCTTCTGAGTTGCGAATTTATAAATTAATATAAAATTAAATCGCACAAATAAAATTTTTCCTCTTTTTAATTCAGTCTGAAATTTTCAGGAACTGTTCGTAGGAAATTCGAACTGTACGTAAGAAACTTCGAAATTTATCCATATATTTCTCATAGAAATAAGGATTTAATGTTTCATTTTTTTATCTCGTATCCGAGACCTAGCTACAAGTTCGTGACTTCTTCACGGATAAATTTTTTCCGTGTATGTGAAAATGTAACTATTTGGTTTAAAATTCAACTTTCTTCTAAATAATTCGTTCCATTGCCTTGAAAATTCAACTGTTTTTATCGAATTTCAATTTTTTTTTTTTAATTGCAACCATTTGGTTGAAAATGCATATTTTTAGTTTGAAAATTTTGCAAATTTGATAAAGTCATCTTTTGCGGTAGAAAATTCATCTTTCTTGGTAGGAAATTCATCTGTGCTGTTGAAAATCCATAAGGACTATGGATTAAAAATTCATCTTTGGCTTTTTATGGAAAAAAGGTCATTTCTTGGTTAAAAATTAATTTTTTTGTTACAAATTCAACTTTTCCGGTTGAAAATTCACTTCATTTAGAATGAATCGCCTTTCTGGCTTGAAAATTTAACTATATGGTTAAAATTGATTATTATTATTGTTTTGTTAAAAGAAAGAAAAAAAGGAGAAAAAACGGAAAGACTTTAAAGCAGCCTTTTTTTCTTTTCGCCTTTTACTTGAAAGTTCCACCATTCTTTTGTTAATGCAAATGTTTGGTTTAAAGTTAATTTTTTGTATAAAAAATGTATCACTTTGATAAATGCCACTGTTGACTCTTCAAAGAATGCGCTTCCAAACAAAAGATTAAAAAGACAAACGGTCCGTTTGTTTGGGTTGGTTAGTACTGGTTTGTTTGTTTAGGTTCGTTGCGTTGCTGACGTTCGTTTGGATGGATTTGGTATCTTAGTTACGTTCTTTTTGGTTGGATTGGGTTCTAGTTTCTTTGATTTGGATGGTTTGGTTGTGCTGCTTGCGTTCGTTTGGTTTTGATTGATTATCTTGCTTACGTTCGTTTCGGTTCGCTTCATTGATTGCGTTCATTTGATTTTGTTGTATTGGTTGCATGCATTTGGGTTGGTGGTATTCGTTGAGTTCGTTTAGGTTTGTGTTGCTGGTTACGTCTGTTTGGGATTGATTAACATTGTTGATTATTACATCCAAACTAATCCAAGCAAACATAACTAGCACAACCAAATCCAACCCAAACGAACGTCAGCAGCGTAGCGAACCTAAACAAACCTACCCATACTAACCAACCCAAACAAACGGACCGTTTGTCTTTTTTATATTTCGTTTGGAAACGCATTCCTTGAACAGTCAACAATTTCATTTTTCGCCAATGCAGCGCCATCTGGCTCAAGATAAAAGAAACACCCTGTATATTCATTCCCTAAGTATATAAAGTCTTATCAAAATTTTTCGGGGTGGGGGTTCTAAATTTGAGAAAAACACCTACGGTCTTTTGTAGATGACCCCTAAAGAGAAGATCCCCAAAGAGAAATCTCTGTTGGACAAATCTCGTTATTTCGAAGGACGGGTTTACGGAAAAACGGAAAGAAGTGGAGGAAAAAGGAAGAAAGGGATGTCAAAGATACCAATGTCCGCGGATATAATAAAGATGGCGATATAGTACTCATAATGTAGAGGAAGGAGTCTCTGCAAGGATGCATTCCGATCTTCGCAGGCGCTGGAGAGAGAGGATCTTGGATATGTTGCTGAAGAGAGGAGTAGAGTAGATGGGAGGAGGACCGTCGTACACGTCAGCCTCTCACTCACGCTTGGGCACCGAGACAAGCCCTTACTAATGGAGGAAATAAATTTCGGATTAAATCGTAGCCCGGCTACTTTATAAGGCTGCTCGCTCTTTGCCAAGCGAAGGTGACGCCATGGGACTCCTCCTGACACAAGCCATGGTCCACCTTGCCCGTCGAACATCCTCCTCATCCTCTTCATTCTCTTCATTCTCTTCACCTTCTTCGTCCTCTTCATCTTCTTGATCCTCTTCATCGTTCCCTTTTTTCCTTCAACGTCATGGCCGCCAGAGTGGGACAGACTTGAATTTTTTTGAACAAATCGGTATAGAGGGTATAGACTATAGAGGTATAGAGGGGGAAACAACTCTGGTAATCCGCTGAACTGCTGGATATTCCGGACTGGTAATTCAGTGTCAGCAAAATAATCCGCTGTAATCTGGAGTAGTCCATCTTACTCCACTTTTCCTTCCTCCACTATTTTCGTTTTTCTTGATTTTCGTGTAACGAGCTCAGAATTATGCAAAATAAATACATGGGTTAGATTGAAGTGGACTATTCCGCATCTCGTGAGGTGGTTATAAGCTATCGGATATTCAATAGAAACCGATAAAATAATAAAAATTTTAAAAAAAATTTATTGCAAACATTGATCAGAAAATGACCATACATTACTTCTGAATTTTTTCAGAATTCTTATTCAACGGGAACTACGTTTGGCCGTTAACGGGTTAATTGAAAATTTAAATATTTCATTTCTTCTTTGTCATTGAAAATTCGTGTATTTTGTGAAAATTCGTCGTTTTCAGTTAAAAAAGTATCGTCTCCGTTCAAAATTCATATTTTTGGTTGGAAATTCATCTATTTTGGTACAAAATTAATCTGTTTGGTTGAAAATTTAACTATATTACTGAAAATTCATTTTTTCGGGGGAAAATTTTTATTTTTAACTGAAAATTGACTTATTCCATTTTTAGTTAAAAACATATTTCCTCTAATTGAAAATTTAACTATTTGGTTGAAAATTAATCGACTTCGTTAGAAATTCATTTTTCTGGTTTAAAATTCTTCACTTTAGTTAAAAAATCGTTAGGTTCGAAATTTAACTATATTGTTGAAAAACTATTTTTTTTTAACTGAAAATTAACTATTCCATTTTTATTTAAAATATTTTATAGTTTTAAGATTCGACTACTTGGTTGAAATTTCTCTTTTTAAGTTCAATTTAATTTTTTTGTTAAAAATTCATTTTTTTGTTAACGATCCATCATTTTATTTGGGAATTTATCTCATTACTTTTGTTTAAGATTTATTCTTTTAGTTCATAATTCATTTTATTGGTTAAAGATTTAACTATTTTGTTGAGAAATAGTTTTTCTTTGGTGGAAAAAATCGATTTTTGAAAACTGAAAATGTGAATATTCCATTTTTAATAGAAAATTTAACTTTTTCATTTAAAAATTTAACTATTTGGTACAATTTTATGAATTTTGTTGAGAATTAGTCTTTTTCGGTGGAAAATTCAACTATTTGGTTGGAAGTTGAACTACTTTGTTAAAAATTGATTTATTGTTTAGAGGTGCATCATTCCAGTTGAAAATTCGTTTTTCTGTCTAAAAATACAACCATTTTTCAGAAAAATCTTTTTTTTTCTGTTAGAGAATTATTTTTCAACTGAAAATTTTATTATTACAATTGAAGATTCATAATTTTAGTTAAAAATTCTTCTCTTTGGTCGAAAATTCAGCTTTTTTGTTGAATATTCCTTTTTTTGTAAAAAATTAATTTTTTCAACTAAAAATTTGACTTGTTCATTTTGAGTTATAAACTTATTCTTTTTAGTTGAAAATTTAAGCACTTGTTTGTAAATCAAACTACTTTGTTAAAAATTAATTTTTCTGGTTGAAAGTCCTTCATTTTAGTTAAAAATTTTAATATTTTGTTGAAAAAAAAAAACATTTTTTTAACTGAAAAATAAAACTGTTCCATTTTTTTATTCAAAATATTTTTTAGTTAAAGATTCAACTACTTGGTGGAAAATTCTTCATATTAAGTTAAAAATGCATGTATTTTGTCGAAATTATTTGGGTAAAAGATGACGTCTTTTGTTAAAAATTAATTTTTTGTTGAACATTCAACATTTTAGTTGAAAATTCATCTTTTTGGTTGAAAATTCTTTTTTTTTTTTGGTTAAACAATAATTTTTTTGGTCAAAGATTGATTGTTTTGTTTAAAAATTCATTTTTTTGCGAAAAATTTTACTATTTTGTTGCAAATTAGTTTTTTTTTGCGGAAAAATAATTTTTTGAAATGAAAATTCATCTTTTTGGTATTTTTTTCACTAAAAATTTAACTATTCCAGTTGAAGATTAATCATTCTATTATAAAATTCTTCTGTTTAGTTGAAAATGTAAATATTTTGGGAAAAATTTGTCTATTTTTTTTTTAATTGATTTTTCAAAATTGAAAATGTAAATATGCCATTTTTAGTAGAAAATATATCTTTTTATTAAAAAATTCAACTCTTTGGTAGAAAATTCAAGATTTTTATTGAGATTTTGTCTTTTTCTACAGAAAATTAAAATTCTTGGTTGAAAATTCAACTACTTGGCTGAAAGTTGAACTGCTTTGTTAAAAATTAATTTTTTGGTTGAAAGTGCTTTATTTCAGTCGAAAATTAATCTCTTTCATTAAAAATTTAACTATTTTTTAGGAAAATAATTTTTCTTTTGGTTGAAAATATATTTTTCAACTGAAAATTGAACTATTCCTGTTGAAGATTCATCATTTTAGTTTAAAATTCTTCTTTTCGGTTGAAATTTTCACAATTTTGTTGAATATTCGTTCGATTTTTTTCTAAATTAATTTTAATAATTTAAACTTTATTATTCCATTTTTGGTTAGAAATTGATATTTTTCAGTTAAAAATTCATGCATATTGTTGAAAATTTGTCTTTTTTGGTGATAAATTAATTTTCTCTGTTAAAAATTCATGTTTTCGGTTTAAAATTAAACAATTTCATTAGAAAGTATTATTTTTGGTTGAGGATTCAACAATTTTGTAAAAAGTCAATTTTTTTGTTAAAGATTCTTCATTTTAGTTGAAAATTCATTATCTCAATTGAAAATTTGAATGTTTTGTTGAAAATTCGTGTCTGCTGTAGAAATTTTCTTTTTGTTTAAAAATTCAACTATTTGCTCAAAATTTTATATATTTTGTTGAAAATTCAACAATTTTTCAGAAAAGTAATCCTTTTTGATTGAAAATTGGCGTGATTCAAAGGACCGCATGTTCAGGATTTTTTTCCTCTATGGGGTCCAAATTTTTTTTTCTTTAAATTTGCATGCCTATCCCCTCTCAAAAACAAATTCATTTTGAGCAAAAAAACGCGTTTTCAATATTTAGAATTTCCGCAAGCCTCGCAATTTTTAACACGTATTCTCCATAAAAAATATTTCTTTGTAAATTTTATTCACAATCGTCAGTAAGACTGTTCAAAAATCATTTCTTTTTAATGTTTACGTATTATTTGTACGTAACTAAAAAAGACAAAGAAACGTTAAAAATTTCAGAAAATATAGCAACTTTCTTGCATTACTCTAACAGAAGATATATATGAGAAATGATAAATTGTTTAAACAAACAATTTATCTACTTACATTATTTATGACCTTACTCCAACTAAAAGGTTACCAAAAAGATGGAAAAATTCATCGAAAACCGCAACTTTCTAGCATTAATATAAGAGGAGAAAGCAATAAACAATAATGCATTTTTTAAATAATCCTGTTTGTCAACCGGGATTATTTGCTTAATGATCATCTCTCTTCTGAGTTAACATCAATTAATTATTACTTCCCTGTAACTTAAAGGTGGAGATAAATTTGGAAATTTAAAAAAACCGCATCTTTCTAGCACTATTCAGAGAGAATATTATTAAAAATAACAATAAATTGCTCAGGCAATTATTTTTGTCAAGTTAATTCAATTATTACACCACTCTAATTGAAAGGTCAACAAAAAGTGGAAAATTTCAGAAAAAACCTCAACATTCTACCTCTATAGTCTAGTCTAAGTGAAAATTGATATAAACAATAATAAATTGTTTGAAAAATGTATATAAATACCTAATTATCACTATAAAATAATATTTTATGTATTAAAAACAATTTGTACTAAAAAAAACTACAAAAAATAATAATTAGCGCCAAAAGCTCACAAACCTTATTTTTTGATTTATTAAGGGTAAACTCGATACACCGAATATTGGCGATTCTGAATAAAATTTACAAAAAAGTTATTTTTTTCTTTGAATTCAACTGGTTGACAATTCTTTTTTTGTTGTTGTTGAATACTAGTTTCTTAAAGTGAAAATTTTACGTTTCCATTTTTGGTCGAAAATTCATCTATTTTTGTTGAAAATTCATCCCTTTGGATTAAAAATTGATCTTTTCTGTTAAAAAACTTATCTTTCTTGGTTGAAAATTCATCTCTCTTGGTTGAAAATGAACTTTTTTTCTATCGAAAATTCAACTTTTTGGGTTGAAAATTCAACTGTGTTTTTAAAAAACATTGTTCTTCTTGGCTTGAGAATTCAACAATTTGTTAGAAAATCTAAATGCTAAATTTTTTCGTGTCAGTGATATTGAACTTGTATGCCTCGACACTTAAATGTAACACTCCTTTGTGACACTCTGTGAAATTGAGTCACCCCCCTCCGACATGTAAGAGAACATAGAAAAATCGTTGACCCCCCCCCCCCCCCCCGAAAGAGTGCGTAATTTATTCACGGCTCCCTTACTCGTCAAACATCCTCCTCATCCTCCTCATCCTCCTCATCCTCCTTATACTCCTCATCCTCCTCAGCCTCCTCATCCTCCTTATGCAACTCATCCTCCTCATCCTCCGTTCTCTTCATACACTTCACCTCCTTCT
>CAKNYM010052106.1:223632-242297 GCA_932195095.1 Andricus curvator
TTTTTTCCTTCAACATCATAGCTGCCAGAGTGGGATAAAACTCGTGAAACATCCTCCTCATCCTCCTCATCCTTTTCGTCCTCTTCATCCTCCTCATGCTCTGTTCTCCTTATACTCTTCACATTCTTCATCCTCTTTATCTTCTTCATCATTTTCTTTTTTCCTTCAACATCATAGCTGCCAGAGTGGGATAAAACTCGTTAAACATCCTCCTCATCCTCCTGATCTTCCTCATCCTCTTCATCCCCTTCATCCTCTTCATTGTTCCCTTTTTTCCTTCAACATCATAGCTGCCAGAGTGGGATAAAATTGGATCTTTTTGGATAAATCAGTCTAGTCTAGAGGGTCCAACGAGGAAGAAGCAACTCTAGTAATCAGCTGGAGCGCTAGATATTTCCGAACTGGTAATCCGGTGTAATCCAAGTAATCCGGTGTAATATGAGGTGATACTGAGTCATCCACTTTCATTCGAAGTGATTTAGGTATTACAAGTAATCCACTTCTAATCCAGATTATTCTACTTCTTATCCAGGTTTTTCAAAGTAATTTCGGTAATCCAAGTAATCAATGCAATTCTGAGTAATTCACGTATGTAATCTAAATACTTTTCATCTATTTTCTTGAATGCAATTTATGCACGGCCCCTTGCCCGTCGAACATCCTCCTCATCCTCTTCATCCTTTCATTCTCTTCACCTTCTTCATCTTGTTGATCCTCTTGATCGTACCCCTTCTCCTTCAGCGTCATGGCTGCCACAGGTCGTACATTTTCTGTCTGAGTCCGCATCCGAAGAGATGGAGACAGGAGGTCGAAGGAGGAGTCTGGAACAGAAACTCGAATGAGTTAGTGAGAAGAAATGTGCAAGAAAAAGAAGAAGAGGTGATGCAGGGTTGATGGGGGGTAAAAGAGCGAGCAAGAGTGAGGGAGGAATAGGGGAGGAAGGGGGACCACTGCTGTGCTGTCCTCCATAAATCTATCAGTCGTGGTTGTATAAATACGACTCAATGAGGCGGCTGTGAATCACCCTGACGTGCTTCATAAGTCCCGGGAGTTTATTAAACCGGTGAGCATTTCTCATGTCGGGGATAAGATCAATACGGCCGCGCAGCCTATACGCTCTCCTGCCCCTAACCCACGTCCGAGGACCTAAATAATAAGGTAAATAATAGCAAATAATCACTTGGTATCACGAGACATCCCAAAGATCCATTCCAGGCAATTCCAGCCAATCCGAGATTCAAGACAATCTCCACGAATTCGTGCTGTATCTTATGATAGAGAGAATTTGATTAGTTTTCTTCATTTAAGGGATGCTGTAATATGGATGGTATGATATTATTGACTTCGATTTTGGGAAAATAGGTTTTTTCCTGAAAAAGTATTTCTGGTTTCAGTAATTAAGTACACAGTAGAGCACGGCATATCAAACCGTTGCATGTCATTCTGATGATCAATTTCGGGTCAAAATGATCCACTTTTGTGGATCCTAAATTCATTTTTAGACAACTTTTTTTAAATTTTTCGAATGACAGTTGTCGTTTTTTTTATTAAAATTAGCAGGCTAGTCAGGACTGACATAATATTTATACAAGATGCTATAGCCAATATATTGGGTTATAGATCTCTATGGTTCTGGAAATTAATTTTTTTCTAAAAGTCTTTCTTTAGAATTCCCACTTCTGGAAGATTGACAACTCCCTAGGATCAACAGAAAAAATGTGTTAGACAATGTTGAATTTTTAACAAAATATATGAATTTTCAACAAATAGTTCAATTTGCAACTAAAATTTTTTTTTTTAAATAGTGTAGTTTTCAACAAAATAGATCAATTTTTAACTGAAAAGATCAATTTTCAACTTAAATGATGAATCTTCAACTAGAATGTTTAATTTTCTGTTTGAAAAATTAATCTCCAACCAACAAAAGACGGATTTTCAACAAAATAGTCTTAATTTGTAACCAAAGAGATGAAGTTTTAACTAAGATGATGAATCAAGAAAAAAATTTATTTTTCACACAGAAATTTAACTTTCCACAAAAAAATTAAATTTTCAAAAGAAAGGTGAATTTTCTACCAAAAAAGACGAATTTTCATCATAAATAATTAATTTTTATTCAGAAAGGTAAAATTTTAACTGGGAAAGATAAATTTTCAGTTAAAAAAAAATAATAATTTTCAATGAATCAAAAGCGAATTTTCAACAAAATATTCATCTTTTCAACCAAAAGGATGCATTTTCAACTAAGATGATGAATAATTAAGAAAAAAATGAATTTTTAACACAGAACTTTAACTTTCAACCAAAAAATTAAATTTAAAAAAAACATGAATATTGTACCACAAATAGACGACTTCGCACAAAAAAAAGATTGATTTTCACCCAAATAGGGCAAATCTTAAGTTGAAAAGATAAATTTTCAGAAAAAAATTCATTTTCAACCAAAGAAAAAGCGAAATTTCAACAAAATAGTTCAATTTTCAACCAAAAACATAAACTTCCAACAACAAAATTAAATTAAAAAAAAAAAAGATAAATATTTTACCAAAAAAAGACGACTTTTCCCCTGAAAAATAATAATTTTTATCCAAATGGGTAAAATATGAACTGAAAAAGATAAATTTTCAGGGGAAAAAAAATCACTTCCAACCCAAGAAGAAGCGAATTTTCAACAAAATAGTTCATTTTTTAACCAAAGACATAAAAAAAAACACCTTTCAGTTGAATTTGTAACCAAATAGTCCAATTTTCTACAAAAAATGACAAAATTCCATCAGAAAAAATTAATTTTTATCCAAGAAGGTAAAATTTCAACTGAGAGTGATAAATTTTCAAATGAAAGAAAATAATTTTCACTGAAAAAAAGAAAATTTTCAACCAAAAAAGAAAATTTAGAAAAAAATATTTAACTTTTGTACCAATGAGATGAATTTTTAAACAAAAAGTTCAATTTTGTACCAAAATCGTGAAATTTTTAACCCAGAAGGACGAATTTCTAACAAAGCAATTGAATTTTGAATAAAATTATTAATTTTCTAGCCGAAAAATAAAATTTTCATCTTGAAAAAGGGAATTTTCAACCAAAAGTTAGATTTTTAATGCAACAGATGAAATTTCTAAAAATAAATTTACAACTAAAAGGCTTAATGTTCAATTGAAATAGTTAAATTTTTGTTTAATAAATTAATTTTCTACCAAAGAAGCAAAATTTTAATAAAACAGTTTAATTTTCAACCAAAGAGATGATTTTTTAACTAAAATTATGAATTCTTAACCAAGAAAATAAATTTTCAGCCAATAAAATACATGTTCTTTCGAATATTCAGTAGACGATTTCTCAACCAAAAGTATATTAATAGATTTTTCAACCAACAAAAATGAACTTTCAACCAAAAATAGTTGGATTCTTAATGGAACAGATAAAAATTCTAAAAAAAAAAGTGTTTTTAACTAAAACGCTGAATCTTTGATTGGATTAGTTAAATTTTTATTTCAAAAATTAATTTATTAGAACAAAATGTCTAAAAAAAAAATTTTTCATAAGGATGTTCAACTTTCAAGCAAGTAGTAGTTCAATTATTACCTGAAAAAGTTCAGTTTTTAAGAAAAAACGAAATAGTTAAATTTTCAGTTTAAAAAATGAATTTTAAAAGGAGATAAAAACGAATTTTTAACAAAATAGTCCAATCTTGTTTGAATTTCAAATTGAAAGAGATGAATTGTCAACAAAAAATGTAATAGTTGTTATTTTTTAATTTTTAGGACAAAAAAGCTAATTTTGTAAAGAAAATTTGGATTTTTAACCCGAAAATATGAAATTTCGACAAAGAAGTTGATTTTTAAACAATTAGTTCAAGTTCAAACAAATTTTTTTTTTTCAACAAAGCAGTCGAATTTTCAACTAAAAAGAATGACATTGTAATCAAATTGTTGAATTTCCAACACAATAATTACTAATAATTTCTAACCAGAAAAGATAAATACACAACAAAAAATATGATATAGAATATAGAATTCCTCAAACTCTCTGAAATTTTTGAATATAGAGAATACCATGAATATTCGAAATTTCTTGAATTCCCTAAATGCTCTAAAATTTATCAAATTCACTAAAATCTTCAAATTCCTTCATAATCGTGAATTCCTTAAATATTCTGATCACGTTGAATGTTTTGAATTCTCTAAATTCTCCTAATTCTTTATAATCTCAAAATTCCATGGATTCTCTGAAATAATTAAATATTCTGAATTCCTGAAATTCTTTGAATTCTCTGAATCCCTTGAATCTCTTGAATATTCTCAATTCCTGAAGTTTTTTAAATTTTCTAAACTTTCTGAATTCCTTTAATATCCTGAATTCCTTGAATTCCCTAAACGCTCTGAAATCCTTGAAATTCTCAGAGTTCCCTGATATATTTGAATTTGCTGAAATCACTCAATACTTTGCATTCCTTCAATTTCACGAATATTCTTAATTCCCGAAATGCTCTCAAATCGCTCAAATTCTCTGCTTTTTTTGGAATCTTTGAATATCCTGAACTTCTTGAATATTCAGAATTCTCTGATGTCCTGACAATCTCTGGATTTGTTGAATTTTCTGAAATCCTTGAATATTCTGAAGTTCCTGGATTCCTTGAGTATTTGGAATTCCTGAAATTCCTCTAATGCTCATTGAATCTTTCTGATGCGCAATCTGCTGATCAAAAAAAATTACGAAATATAAATAATGTAGATGTTATAATAATTATTCACTAGTCAATTTTATTGACAAGTCAATTCCATTGACAAGTCAATATTATTGACAAGTCAATATTATTGACAAGTCAATATTATTGACAAGTCAATATTATTGACAAGTCAATAGTATTGAAAACAAGAGAAAAATCTATTTTCTTCAAGAAGTTTTTCTGGTTCCAGTACATTATCAAGGGTATCATCGCCTGTCACATTCTGTTTCGACTGAAGAAGTACTTGAGGCTGATAGCAATAACTGATGAATCGAATTTTTTTCACCAATGTTGAAAGTAGGTAATTTGTTATTGCAAAATGCAATCTTTATAAATCATGCAATGAACCCATTGGATCATGCTGATGCGCAATCTGCTGATCAAATAAAAAAGCCAAAATCTGTATGATATAGATGGTATGATATTATTCAGTAGTCAATATTATTGGCTGATCAAGGATGAAACCTATCCTCTACAAAAAGTTATCTGCTTCCAGTATATTATCAATGTACACATTGCCTACCACATCATTTTCCGGCTGAAGAAGTACTATAGCCTGATAGCAATATTATTGACTCATCAAGGAAAAACCCTATTTTCTTCAAAAAGTTTTTCTGCTTTCAGTATATTATCTAGGTTAACATCACCAGTCACATCCTGTTTCGACAGGAGAAGTACTTTAGGCTGATAGTAATCAGTAATCAATCTACCTTTTTTTTCACCAATGTTAAGAATAGTTCATTTATTATTACAAAATGCAATCGTTGTCAATCATTCAATTAACCTATTGGATCATTCTGATGCGCAATCTTCTGATAAAAAAAAGTACAAAATCTAAATAATATAGATGGTATGATATTATTCTCTAGAAAATCTTATTGACAAGTCAATATTATTGCCCGATCAAGAAAAAAAATTATTTTCTTCACAAAGTTTTCCTGGTTTCAGTATATTATCAAGGGTAACATCTCCTGTCACATCCTTTTTCGACTGAAGAACTACTTTAAGCTGATGGTAATAAGTAATAAAACTACCTTTTCTTACCTTAATGCTAAGAGTAGCTAATTTAATATTGTACAATGCAATCGTTACAAATCATGCAACGAACCTATTGGATATCATTCTGGTGCTCAATCTGCCGATCAAAAAAGAAATCCAAAATCTGTATAATATAGATGGTATGATATTATTCACTAGTCAATCTTACTGACAAGTCACTATTATAGACTGATGAAGCAGGAAACCTATTTTCATCAAAAAGTTTTTATAGTTCCAGTATATTATTAAGAGTGACATCACCTACCACATCCCTTTTCGACTGAAGAAGTACTTTAGGCTGGTAGCAATAGCTAATGAATCGGAATTTTTTTCACCAATGTTAAGAGTAGATAATTTATTGTAAAATGATTTGATAAGTAACTAATCAATCCTTTTCTTCGACCGACGATGTTTAAGAATTTAAAATTTAAAATTTTGTATGTAAAACTTAATATTCGTAAAACTGTTACTCAAATAGTTTCTAATCACGAAAATAATGATAGATTTAGAAATGTAGAAAAATCTGTTCAATCAGTTGAAGATTTTCAAAAGAAACATGAAGATTTAATTTTTTTTAAGGCTGATAAAAGTAACTTAACGGTCGCTGCTAACAGAGAAGGTTATAACAGTAGAGTTGAAAACATTCTTAAGAATGATATTACATGCAAGAATATTAGAACCAGTATGGTTCCAACTATTGAAAATAAATGTGATGACATTGCTATCAAATGGGAACGTAAAAGATTAATTTATGATCAATGTACATATCGTTTAAAAACTCACAATTATGTCATAGCAAAAGCTTATGCTTTCCCTAAAATCCACAAACCTAATTTAAGTTGGTTACTGATTGTTTCTACTGTTGGTTCTCCCACTTAGTATCTATCTAAGTATATTAAAAATATTCTAAAACCTGTTTCTATTGACACTGCTTCGTTTGTTAAAAATAGTTCAAACCTTAAAGATATTTTAAAAAACATTAATGTACCAAAAAGTCATTCAATAGTTTCTTCAGATGTAGTGCCCATGTTCGATAGCATCCCACTAGATCTTGCTTCAGATTGCATTGAAGAAAAACGTATTTTAAATCATAACTTAACAGAAATAACAAAAAATGAATTATTAATTGCTACCAGAACGGTTTTTAATGGTATTATTTTCTCCTTTAATAATAAATTTTATAAACAAATTTCGGATTGCCTTATGGGTTCACCTTTATCCCCAGTTGTTTCTGATTTGGTTTTACAAGATATTGAAAAAAGAGCTCTAAAATTATTAGATTTTACACCTATTTCATACAAACGGTATGTAGACGATATTTTAGCTATTGTTCTTTCTGACAAGATTGAAGCTTTCTTATGGTAAATGTGTTTAATAACATTGAAGATTGTATAAATTTTACTCATGAAAGTGAGATTAATAACGTTATGAACTATCTTGATCTACAAACCATTAAACTCAAAATGGTGATTTGCTGACCAACTGTGTGTTCAATAAAGTGATATACAATTTAGAAAAGAACATTTAAATGAATTTTGAATTTTAAATTAAAAATTTAAAGTTTTCTTATTATAGCTAGAAAATTCCAGTGAATTAAAAATGAATGACAATTTTTTCCACTTACTTACAATTCTTTCTTTTGGTGGAAAATAATTCTTTTTATTGAAAATAATTTTTTTTAACTGAAAAGTCAACTAAATTTTGTTTTGAAATTTTTTTATGGACATTTAATCTTTTCGGTAGAGAATTCATTTGTTTCATTGAAAATGTAAATACTTCTACGAAAATTTAAGTTATTTGCTCAACAACTTATTTCTCTATCTGAAAATTCAACTAATCTATTTTTTGTTGGAAATGTAGCTTTTTAGTTAAAGATTTATCTATTTTGCTGAAAGTTTATCTTTTTCGGTAGAAAATTAACCTTTTTAGTTAAAATTTGTGTATTTTATTCAATTTATTTGGTTAAAAAAAAGGTTTTTCTTATTACAAATTAATGTTTCAAACTGAAAATTTAACTCAGTTTCTTATCGAGATTCTTTTTCATACAAATTTAATATTTTTGTTAAAAAATTCATTTGTTTAGTTGAAAAGTCATTTTATTTGCTTGAAAACTTATTTCTCCAACTAAAAATTAAACTATTCTATACTTTGTTAAAAAGCTATATTTTTTAGTTGAAAATTCATCCATTTAGTTGAAATTTTTTTTTTTTTTTTGTGTAGAAAATCAACTTTTTTGGTTGAAGATGCAACTATTGGGTTGAAAATCCCATTTGAAATAAAAAATTTTGATAAAAAATTCATGTATTTTCTTAAAAATTATTCTTTTTTTTGGTTGAAAATTAATCTTTTTGAAATTTAAGAATTTTAAATTAGATTAAAATCAAATTCAAAATCCCATTTAACGTTTTTTTTTATTTTCAGGAATTCTATACATTAATATTTTTGGTTGAAATTTTTATTTCTTTAGTTGAAAATGTTTTTTTATATTGAAAATTAATTTTTTTAACTAAAAATTTAAATATATTCCATTTTTCATCAAATTTTTTTTCATAGCCGTTACATCTTTTCGGTTGAAAATTCATTTGTTTGGTTGAAAATTTAACTAATTTGTTGAAAATTTGTCTTTTTTGGTAGAAAATTAACCTTTTTAGTTAAAATTTATGTATTTTATTTAATTTATTTGGTTAAAAAATAGTTTTTTCTTATTAAAAATTAATTTTTCAAACCGAAAATTTAACTCAGTATCTTATCGAGATACTTTTTCATACAAATTTAATCTTTTTGTTAAAAAATTCATTTGTTTAGTTGAAAATTCATTTTATTTGCTTGAAAACTTATTTCTCTAATTAACAATTAAACTATTCTATACTTTGTTAAAAATGTATGTTTTTTAGTTGAAAATTCATCCATTTTGTTGAAAATTTTTTTTTTTTTTTTGGTAGAAAATCAACTTTTTGGTTGAAGATGCAACTATTGGGTTGAAAATTCCATTAGAAAAAAAAAATTTTGATGAAAAATTCATGTATTTTCTTAAAAATTATTCTTTTTTTGGTAGAAAATTAATCTTTTTGAAATTTAAGAATTTTAAATTAGATTAAAATCAAATTCAAAATCCCATTTAACGTTTTTTTTTATTTTCAGGAATTATATACATTAATCTTTTTGGTTGAAATTTTTATTTCTTTAGTTGATAATTATTTTTTATATTGAAAATTAATTTTTTTGAATAAAAATTTAGAAATTAATTTTTTTAACTAAAAATTTAAATATATTCCATTTTTCATTACATTTTTTTTCATAGCCATTACATCTTTTTGGTTGAAAATTCATTTGTTTGGTTGAAAATTTATTTAATTTTTTTAAAAACTTATTTCTCTAACTGAAAATTAAACTATTCTATTCTTTGTTTAAAATGTATGTTTTTAGTTGAAAATTTGTCTTTTTTTGATAGAAAATTCATCTTCTTGGTTGAAAATTCACCTAATCGGTGAAATGTTTTTTTTTTTTTTTTTTTTTTGTTTGAAGATGCATTATGTGAAAATTATGTTGAAATTTCATTTCTTTTGTTGAAAATATGTTTTTTTTTTTGTAAAAAATAATTTTTTCAACGAAAAAGGTAGCTACTTCATTTTTGCTAGAAAATTGATCTTTTTAAGTTGAAAATTCACTTATTTTGTTAAAAACATTTTCTCTTTTATGACAAATTCAATTATTTATGTAGAAAATTCATATTTTTTGATATAAATTCAACTTTGTTTTCAAACATTAGTCTTCGGGGATCTCCCGCCTCGAAGTTCGAAGTCAGTTGTCCAGTTGTCATGCAACAAACCTATTGGACCATTCTGATGCGCAATCTGCTAATCAGATAAAAAATCCGAAATCTGGGTAATACAAGATGGTATGATATTATTCACTAGTCAAACTATTCGGCAAGTCCATATTGTTGACCGAACAAGGGAAAAAACCTATTTTCTTCAAGAGGTTTTTCTCGTTCCGGTATATTATCAAATTTAATATTGTCAGTCACATCCTTTTTCGACTGAAGAAGTACTTTAGGCTGGTAACAATAACTAATGAATCGGAATTTTTTCACCAATGTTAAGAGTCGATAATTTAATATTACAAAATGCAATCGTTATAAATCATGCAAGCATCCTATTGGACCATTCTGATGCGCAATGTGCTGATCAATTGAAAAATCTGAGATCTATATAATATAGATGGTATGACACTATTTACTAGTCATTCTTATTGACAAGTCAATATTATCTACTGATGAAGGGAAAAACCTATTTTCATTAACAAGTTTTTCTGGTTCCAGTATGTTATCGAGAGTAACATCGTCTATCACATCCTTTTTGACAGAAGAAGTACTTTAGGCTGGTAGCAATAGCTAATAAATCGGAATTTCTCCCACCAGTGTTAAGAGTAGGTAATTTATTATTGCAAAATGCAATCGTTATAAATCATGCAACAAACCTATTGTACCATTCTGATGCGCAATCTGCTAATCAAATAAAGAATCACAAATCTGTGTAATACAAGATGGTATGATATTATTCACTAGTCAACCCATTCGGCAAGTCAATGTTGTTCACCGATTAAGGAGAAGAACCTATTTTCTTCAAGAGGTTCTTCTGATTCCAGTATATTATTAAGAGTGACATCACCTATCACATTCCTTTTCGACTGAAGAAGTACTTTAGGCTGGTAGCAATAAATTATGAATCGGAATTTTTCACCAATGTTAAGATTAGGTTATTTTTTATTGCAAAATGCAATCGTTATAAATCATGCAAGAAACCTATTGGACCATTCTGATGGGCAATCTGCTGATCAATTGAAAGATCCGAAATCTGTATAACATAAATGGTATGATATTATTCACTAGTCACTATTATTGACTGATCAAAGATAAGACCTATATTCTTCAAAAATTTATCTTGTTCTAGTACATTATCAAGGTTTATCAAGGTCTATCAAATCCTTTTTCGACTGAAACAGGACTTTAGGCTGGTAGCAATAACTAATGAATCGGAACTTTTTCACCAATGTTGAGAGTAGAGAATTTATTATTGCAAAATGCAATCGTAATAAATCATGCAAGCATCCTATTGGACCATTCTAATGTGCAATCTGCTGATCAATTGAAAAATCCGAAATCTGTATAATATAGATGGTATGATATTATTCACTAGTCAATCTTATTGACAAGTCAATATTACCTACTGATGAAGGGAAAACCCTATTTTCATTAAAAAGTTTTTCTGGTTCCAGTATATCATCTAGGGTAATATCGCCTTTCACATACTTTTTGGATAGAACAAGTACTTTAGGCTGGTAGCAATAACTAATGAATCGGAATTTTTTCACCAATGTTAGGAGTAGATAATTTATTATTGCAAAATGCAATCGTTATAAATCGTGCAACAAACCTATTAGATCATTCTGATGCGCAATCTGCTAATCAGATAAAAAGTCCGAAATCTGTGTAATACAAGATGGTATGATATTATTCACTAGTCAGCATATTCGGAAAGTCAATACTGTTGACCGATCAAGGGAAAAACCTATTTTCTTCAAGAGGTTTTTCTGGTTTCAGTATATTATCAAGGTTAATATTGTCAGTCAGATCCTTTTTCTACTGAAGAAGTACTTTAGGCTGGTAACAATAACTAATGAATCGGAATTTTTTCACCAATGTTAAGAGTAGATGATTTATTATTGCAAAGTGCAATCGTTATAAATCATGCAAGCATTCTATTGGACCATTCTGATGCGCAATCTGCTGACCAATTGAAAAATCTGAAATCTGTATAATATAGATGGTATGACATCATTCACTAGTCATTCTTATTGACAAGTGAATATTATCTACTGATTAATGGAAAAACCTATTTTCATTAAAAAGTTTTCTGGTTCCAGTATGTCATCAAGAGTAACATCGCATATCACATCCTTTTTGACAGAAGAAGTACTTTAGACTGATAGTAATAAATAATAAGTCGAAATTTTCTATCGCCAATCTTAAGAGTAGGTAATTTATTATCGCAAAATGCCATCGTTGTAAATCATGCAACAAACCTATTGGACCATTCTGATGCGCAATCTGCTAATCAAATAAAAAATCCGAAATCTGTGTAATACAAGATGGTATGATATTATTCACTAGTCAACATATTCGGAATGTCAATATTGTTGACTGATCAAGGGAAAAAACCTATTTTGTTCAAAAGGTTCTCGTGATTCCAGTATATTATCTAGGGTAATATCTACTTTCACATACTTTCTGGACCGAACAAGTACTTTAGGCTGATAGTGGACCAATGGTGCAAGAATACAAGGTCATCGCGATCTCATTAATAAGAATAAGAGAAGAGAGGTCATTACGGATGTCGATTAAATGAACTTATTGACCAGTCAAGGAAAAAACCTATTTTCTTCAAAAAGTTTGTCTGCTTCCAGTTTATTATCTAGGATTCTAGGATAATCTAGCCTTCGCCTCCTTTTTCGACTGAAGAAGTACTTTAGGCTGATAGTGGACCAAGGGTGAAAGAATTGTCAAAGTGTTACGGGGGCATCGCGATCTCATGTGTAAGAATAAGAGATGAGAGGGCATTACGCAGCCTGATCAAGATACGCATCGCATCGGGTGCTCCCGACAAATTGCCTCGCCTCCCTATTTCCTTCGGGATCCGGTGGTATGTACAATCGTTTGGTCGGTCGGAAGGTAGGTAGGAAGATAGGTTACGTGCCGAGAGGTTAGGGGTGGGGATTGATGTCTTAGTCAGCCAGCGACCTACGAGAACACCTTCTGTTTTCTCCCTTTCAGTAGGCTAATTGCTACAATGATTAGCCACTTAAAGAATTTTTGCACTTTAACAAATTGTAAACAACACCATAAGCGTCGAACGAAATTCTAAAATGGAGATAGTTAATCAATTTTATGAATATTCAAATGACCATAGTAAGTTAGTCGTTGAAGTAATAGTTGATTTACATTTGAAGAAATTGAAAAGTATTTCAAAAAACACAATGATTGACCGTGGAAATATTATGATTAGCATAGGTCAATGATTATATGATTAGCCACTGAAATGTTTTGGAATATAGTAATTGGACACCTCGTTCGCCAGATCCGGTTATAGATTACTGATTTTGGAAGCACAATGGCTAGCCACTAAATTCTATAATGATTGGTCAGAGCCAAACATTTTTTTTGACATGATTCACACTTATTATTATTTAACTGAACTGCCAAAAAATATATACATAATGTATGAGTCTTTAACGATTTTGAATGAATTTTTGCAAAAATATTAGTGGTTGGCTTTTCAGATATTGTGGCCAATCATTATGTTTCCGCTTTATTCATGATGACAATAATTGGCCACCCATTTACTGATATACATACATGATTTAGAGGTTTAGATCTTTTTGGGTTGAAAATTCATGTATTTTATCAAAAATTCGTCTTTTTCTGTTGAAAATTGATCTTTTTAACAGAAAGATTAAATATTTTATTTTTAGTAAAAAATTTATCTTTTTTAGTTGAAAATTCAACCACTTGTTTGAGAGTTAAACTAATTTGTTGAAAATACATTTTTCTTGATGAAAATTCACCCTTTTTAAACTTAATTTTTTAACTGAACATTTAAATGTTTCATTTTTATTTAAAATTTATATTTTTATTTTTAAATTCATTTTATTGCTGAAAAATTCAACTACTTGGTTAAAAGTTGAACTGCTTTGTTTAACATTTTTTTTTTTGGTTGAAGAATCAGCAATTTAGTTAAAAATTTATCTCTTTGGTTCAAAATACATCTATTTTCATGAAAATTCATTTTTTCTTCTTAAACATTAATTTTTTGAATGAAAATTTAAACATTTTATTTTTTGATGAAAATTGATCTTTTTGGGTTGAAAATTCACGTATTTTATCGAAAATTCGTCTTTTTCTGTTGAAAATTGATCTTTTTTGTGAAAAATTCATGTTTTTGTTTGAAAATTTAACTATATTGTTCAAAATAGTTTTCTTTCAAATTAATCTTCTTAACAGAAAAATTAAATATTCCATTTTTTGTACAAAATTTATCTTTTTTAGTTGAAAATTCGACCAGTTGTTTAAAGGTTAAACTAATTTGTTGAAGATACATTTTTCTTATTGAAAATTCTCGATTGTAGTAAAAATAGTTTGATTGAAAATAATTAACCTATTTTTTTTGAAAATTCATCTTTTTTAAACTTGATTTTTCAACTGAAAATTTAACTGTTCCATTTTCATTTAAAATTTATATTTTTAGTTTAAGATTCAACTGTTTGGTTAAAAATATATCTATTTTCTTGAAAATTCATTTTTTCTATTTAAACATTAATTTTTTTACTAAAAATTTAACTATTTATTTTTTGGTAAAAAAAATTTATTCTTAGTTGAAAATTCAAGTATTTTGTTGAAATTTCGTCATATCCTTGGCTGGAAATAAATTTTTTGAACTGAAAATTATCATACTCCATTTTTTATTGTGAATTTATCTTTTTTAGTTTAAAATATAACTATTTAGTTAAAAATTTGTCTTTCGTGGTAGATTTTTTTGTTTTTTTTTTGTTTGAAAATGCATTTTCTTGGTTAAAAGTTTAACAGGTTTGCTAAAAATAAATTTTTTGTTGATAGATGGATTATTTTAGTGAAAAATTTATCTTTTTGTTTGAAAATTTATCCATTTTATTGAAAAATCTTTGTTTTTTGGTTGAAAATTTATTTTTTCAATAAAAATTTAACTATTCCAGTTTCAGATTCATCATTTTACTTAAAATTCTTCTCTTTGATTGAAAATGTAACTATTTTGTTGAAAATTCGTTTGTTTTTTTGGGAAAAAATTACTTCTTTAAATTGGAAATGTAACTATTCCATTTTCAAAAATGGAAAGTTTCTATCTGAAAGTTTATCCTTTTTAGTTAAAAATTTAACCATTTTGTTGAAAATTCATATATTTTGTTGGAAATTTGTCTTTTTCAGTAGAAAATTAATCTTCTTGGTTAAAAATTCATATTTTTGGTTGAAAATTTAACATTTTTTTTTAAATATCCTTTTTTTGCTGAGGATTCAAGAATGTTGTTAAATCATTTCATCATCATTTCAATTGTAAATTAATCTCTTTGGTTGAAAATTTAACTTCTTCCTTGAAAATTATTGCATTTTTTTTAAATTCGTCTTTTTCAGTAAAAAATTAATCTTCTTGGTTAAAAATTCATGTTTTTGGTTGAAAATTGAACTATATTGTTTGAAATAGTTTTTTTTGTTGGAAATCAATCTTCTTAACAGAAAAATTAAATATTCTATTTTTTGTAAAAAATTTATCTTTTTTAGTTGAAAATTCGACCACTTGTTTGAAAGTCAAACTAATTTGTTGAAAATATATTTTTCTTGGTGAAAATTCTTTATTTTATTAAAAATAGTTTTGTTGACAATAAATAAACCTCTTTTTTTGGAAAATTCATCTTTTTTAAACTTAATTTTTTAACTGAAAATTTAACTGGTTCGTTTTTATTAAAATTTTATATTTTTAGTTTAGGATTCAAAAATTTGTTTGCAAAAATTCTCTTTTTAAGTTGAAAATTCATGTATTTTATTAAACATTCGTCTTTTTCCATAGAAAATTATTCTTCTGGGTTAAAAAGTAATTTTATTGTTTGGAAATTTAACTACTTGGTTAAAAGTTGAACTGTTTTGCTTAACATATATTTTTTTTGGTTAAACAATCATCAGTTAAGTTAAAAATTTATCTCTTTGGTTGAAAATACATTTATTTTCATGAAAATTCGTTTTTTTTTCCCTAATCATTAATTTTTTGACTGAAAATTTGAATATTTTATTTTTTGTTGAAAATTGATCTTTTTTGGTTGAAAATTCATGTATTTTATCGAAAATTCGTATTTTTTGTAAAAAAATTCATGTTTTTGGTTGAATATTTAACTATATTGTTCATAATAGTTTTTTTTTTCTTGAAAATTAATCTTCTTAACAGAAAAATTAAATATTCTATTTTTAGTAAAAAATTTATCTTTTCTAGTTGAAAATTCGACCACTTGTTTGAAAGTTAAACTAATTTGTTGAAAATACATTTTTATTGTTGAAAATTCTTGATTTTAGTGAAAATAGTTTGGTTGACAATAATTAACCTATTTTTTTCTGAAAATTCATCTTTTTTAACCCTAATTTTTTAACTGAAAATTTAACTGGTTCACTTTTATTGAAATTTTATATTTTTAGATTAAAATTCAACTATTTGGTTCGAAATATCTCTATTTTCGTGAAAATTCATTTTTTATATTCAAACATAAATTCTTATACTGAAAATTTAAGTATTTCATTTTTGGTGAAAATTTGTTATTCTTAGAAATTGAACTATTCCATTTTCAAAAATGGAAATTTTTTATCTGAAATTTTATCTTTCTTAGTTAAAAATTCAAAAATTTTGTTGAAATTTCATATATTTTGTTCGAAATTTGCCTTTTTTGGTAGAAAATCAATCTTCTTGGTTCAAAATTCATAATTTTGGTTGAAAATTTAACATTTTTGTTGAAAAATATTCTTTTTTGCTGAGGATTCAACAATTTTGTTCAAAATTCATTTTTCTATTTAAAAATTCTTCATTTTAGTTCAAACTTCATCTCTTTGGTTAAAAAATTTAAATAATTTGTTTTTTAATTTTGTGTTGGAAATTAAATTTTTCACTGAAAATGAACTATTGATGTTTGCGATTTTTAAATTCATCATTTCAATTGAAAATTAATCTCGTTGGTTGCAAATTTAACTTCTTCCTTGAAAATTCATTCAGTTCTGGAAATTCGTCTTTTTCAGTAGAAAATTATTCTCCTCGGTTAAAAATTCATGTTTTTGGTTGAAAATTTTCGTTAAAAAGTACTCTTCTTTGTGTGAGGATCCAACAATTTTGTTTAAAAGTCATTTTTCTGGTTTAAAATTCTTCATTTTAGTTCAAAATTCATCTCTTTGGTTCAAAATTTAACTAATTTGTTAAAAAAAACTTAGTTTTCTATTAAAAATTAAAATTTTTAACTAAGAATAAACTATTCGAGTTTGAGATTCATCATTTCAATTGTAAATTCATCTCTTTGGTTGACAATTTAACTACTTCGTTGAAAATTCAGGCATTTGTTAAAAACTTGTCTTTTTTAGAAGAAAATTATTCTTGATTGAAAATTCAACTATTTGCTCAAAAGTTCATCTATTTTGTTAGAAATTAAACAATTTTGTTTAAAAGTGATTTTTTTCGGCTGAAAATTAGCGTGAGTCTAGTATCGGCGGAGTAATCCACCATAATTTTATGTAATCCAGAGTAATCCTATACAGTTCGGAGTAATCTTAGGTAATCCCGAATAAATCTGTATAATTAGAGGTAATCCAGGGTAATCCGTTATAATCCGAATCAATCCACCTTTAACATTCTCATGCAATCCAAGAAAGTTTGAAACAATGATACCCTTTCCGATAATCCCTACCACCATTTAAAAAAACTTGGTCATTTTTTTCTTCATCTGCCTTTTACTCATCAAATTACCCAAAACTTTCCAGATATTACATATCAAATAATACTGAAACATACCACCTGCAAGGTCATTAAAAAAAGGAAAAGATTTCTTGAACGTTCACCTTGAGTGGTCATTGGTCAGGGATCTGAAAAGAGAGAGGAAGCAGAAACACTAGGTCTCGATTCGTGCACTTGCATAGGTCAAGACCTCGTGCATTGTGCCCATATCTGTAATTTAATTGTGTATATGTATACGTACATTGTCGGTCTAGTGCACAATGATAATAAGTGGAAGACCCTATTCATCGATTACTCCTGGGCATCTAATTCTTAATACAATCCTGAAGCTAAGGTCAACTAAGAACCTTCTTCCTCATGCACGTTTTCTGCCTTACACGACAAACAAATTTTGCATAATTGGGATCTGGCGAGTGATGAACAACTGAAAATTTCGATTTGCACATGAATTTTGGTTTTATTTATGATATAATCCAAAAGAAAATGCGATTCAATGAATGGCAGAGGCAAATGTGGCTGTAGGCAGCGCTAAACAAATCCTATGTAAGTCTAAACCGAAATCAATTCTAACAGCTAATCAACTTTTTGATGAAACAAACGATTGTTACATTGTTGGATCATTCTGTTGCAGATCAAATTGATACCTTTCAGATTTAGTGTAGTAACATTAAGTTTAATTGAGTTTCTCAGCTAGAGTGCCCATATCTGTAATTTAATGGTGTATATGCATATATGTACTTTGTCGGTCTAGTGCACAATGATAATAAGTGGAAGACACTATTAATCGATTACTCCTGGGCATCTGATTCTTAATACAATCCTGAAGCTAAGGTCAACTATGTACCTTCTTCCTCATGCACGTTTTCTGCCTTACACGACAAACAAATTCTGCATAATTGGGATCTGGCGATTGGTGAACAACTAGAAATTTCGATTTGCACATGAATTTTGGTTTTATTTATGACATAATCCAAAAGAAAATTCGATTCAATCAATACCGAAGGCAAATGTGGCTGTAGGCAGCGCTAAACAAATCCTATGTAAGTCTAAGTCAAAATCAATTCTAGCAGCTAATCAACTTTCTGCTGAAACAAAAGATTGTTACGTTGTTGGATCATTCTGTTGCAGATCAAATTGATACCTTCAGATTCAGTGTAATAACATTGAGGTCAATTGAGTTTCTTAGCTAAAGTGCCTATATCTGTAATTTAATGGTGTATATGTATATGTACATTGTCGTTCTAATGCACAATGATAATAAGTGAAAGGCCCTATTCATCGATTACTCCTGGGCATCTAATTCTTAATACAATCCTGAAGCTAAGGTCAACTA
>CAKNYM010052106.1:242307-277750 GCA_932195095.1 Andricus curvator
TAATTCTTAATACAATCCTGAAGCTAAGGTCAACTAAGTACCTTCTTTCTCATACACCTTTTCTGCCTTACATTGCAAACAAATTCTGCATAATTGGGATCTTGCGAGTGGTGAACAACTAAAAATTTCGATTTGCACATGAATTTTGGTTTTATTTATGATATAAGCCAAAAGAAAATGCGATTCAATGAATAGCAAAGGCAAATGTGGCTGTAGGCAGCGCTAAACAAATCCTATGTAAGTCTAAGCCAAAATCAATTCTAGCAGCTAATCAACTTTTTAATGAGGCAGAAGATTGTCACATTGTAGGATCATTCGGTTGCAGATCAAATTGATACAATTGAACAATTGAACAATCTTTTGATGAGATAATGAGTAACTTAGGAAAAAACAAAAAAAAAAACTATGATATAGAAGAAGCTTCTAACTCGAGATACTCCAACATATACAAGGATATTTTTGCATCTAAAAACTACTTTTAGAAAGAGATTCACTTAAGTAAAATAAGCCTTTTATGCCAGGTAAGATAGAATAGAAGAAAAGAAAGTAAATTATTTTGAATGAGCGAAAAATACTTGTTTAATGCAGAGTGTGTGCCAGATGTGCAACTCAGGTGGGCTAGATTCATTGGAACATTTTATGATCTGGCCAGCATACAGAGAAGCTATAAGTCATTTTTTAAATTTTTTCAGCAAAAGATATGCTTCGATTAGATTTCAAAAATATGATTGACAAAATGTCACGTTCCGCGACTCTTATAATAATAATTATCATTTATAACACATGGATTATAATAATAGGACATTTATATTCAATAATAAATCAATAAGTTGCAAGATCATATTTAAAGATTGTAAAAATCTCTATGAAATCCAAAACCCAACTATTATTGTCAAAATTTTATGATAAATAACATAATATCATGGAGATCAATTGTAAAGACCAGATTTTGAAGGAAGAACCTTAAACACATATCTGTAGCATTCTCACATGATTATCATTCATTTCCATGGACCAGATACCAGATTGTCGTGACAAACTAAAATCTTCATCACGAAAACGAAAAATATTGTTAATCAACATGAGAATTGTAGGAGGATTTAAAATACAAAACAAATCGAATGGAGACAGAAAATCCTGGTTTTTTGAATTGTTTAAACAATTCATCATTATTGTTAATAATATTCTCTTTGCTTAATGGTACAAAGTTGCGGTTTTTTCTGAAATTGTTAACTATTTGTCTATTTTTCACTTCGAGTGACTTAATAATTATTCAAGTTGAGCAAAAATAATTGCTTTTTCTTAAACCTTTCAAAATTCTTAAAATCTTCGAATTTTTTATTTGGAATCTTCAAGAATTTACATTTTGTTTTAAATTCTTCTACAGCTTTTCAAGCATTAATTTATTTTTAAATCATTCTGAACCTTCTAAATATCTCTTAAACTTTTTATTCAAACAAATAATTTTGGTCACTTAAATCAATTATTTAACTCGCTCCAAGTGCAAAGAGAACAAAAATGTTGAAAATTTCAGAAAAAACTGCAATTCTATAGCATTATTCTAAGACAATATTATTAAAAATAATAATCAATTATCTGAAAAATTATTTTTGTTAACAATAATAAACTATTACCTCTCTCTAAATGACAATTGGACAAAAAGTGGAAAATTTTTGAAAAAACCGCGACTATCTCCATTCTAAGAGAAAATGGCTAAAAACAATGATAAATTGTATAAACAATTTATTCAAACATCTAATTATCGGTATAAAGTAGTATTTTCTGTATTTAAAACAATTTGCCTAAAAAAACGGAAAAAAACATAATTCATAAAATCATAATAAATCATAATTAGCGCCAAAAACTCGCAAAACCCATTTTTTCACTATGGGGTTTTTTTGGGACTTTATAAAACAGACTGATGGGGTTGATATTTCAAACGTTATATTTTATTCATACTCTATGCCTATGGCTCATTGTGAAGAGAAATGTTGAGTTTCAACTCGATTCAGTTAATATCCAGGATTCTGAATGAAATTTACAAAAACGTATTTTTTTCTTATGGAAAATAGGTGTTAAACTTCATGGGGCTTGCGCCTCTGAATATCATTTTCCTCAGAAAAAAATTTATTTATTTTCGTGTGGAGTCAAACAAAATTCCGGGTGTTATTCATAAAAATTCGAAAAACAATTTTTTGAACCACCCTAATGGACGTAATGATCTCTAATTATTCATTGGTTATTCTAATTTACATACAATTACCACTATATCTAGAAAGATTTACCCCTTTGGTACTTAGAAAGGGATATAGTGCATTAGAACCACTTTCTTATTTTCCAAATATGGACATATCTAAAATCCGTAATTCTAATTAGATATTTGGACTTTTTCCATTTTTTCACATGACCGATAATGAATGCTTATTGGAACCTAGACCTGCCCCTACTTTTAATGTTACCCGCCCATATTTGAATCTTAAGAAGGGTGATGTATGTAAATACGGCCGTTAACAAACACTTTAGAAGTCATCATCAGTTAACAACAAGTTAAGAAATCATCCTGAGTTAACAACAAGTTTAGCAATCATCATCAGTTAACAACAAGTTTAGCAATCATCATCAGTTAACAACAAGTTTGGCAATCATCATCAGTCAACAACAAGTTTAGCAATCATCATCAGTTAACAACAAGTTTAGCAATCATCATCAGTTAACAACAAGTTTAGCAATCATCATCAGTTAACAACCAGTTCTAGAAGCTTACCATAAGCAGCAGATGTTAAACAATAGAAAATCCATTCAACCTCTAAACCGTCAACCGTCTACCATCAGAAGTCTCCAGTATTTCTTTAACTTTGTGAAGCTAGCATCTGTGCGGAAGTTTGGAAATCAAACCTATATCAATATCAAAAGGACACCTGTCAGAACAGAAGGGCGAACACAGCCCAGAAGCTTTGACCTGGTCTTCCAGCCTACTGACCAATATTATTGCCATTATTCACCCTCTGCAGGTCCCATCCAGGGTCCTGGAGGGACTAAAAAACCTGGAAGTACCAAATTTATTGTCAACTCTTTACGACCTTTCCTCTGTTCATATACTTATCTGCTAATTAGTCATTACTATTCAAGGTGGACAAACTCAAACAAGGATACTTAATTCAAAGCTTGGTCAAGATCCAACCTTGCTATTATGAACTACAACTGATGTTTCAACTTATTTTGTTCTTATTTTTTATTCTATTTATACTAAATGCATTGAAAACAAAAACCTTTGACCGGACTCATGCCCTTTAAGAATTACAATAAGCTAATGAATAATTGAATATCGGTCAACCCCTCAGAATATAGCTTCTTATTCAATTTAGTTTCAATATTGTGCTATCAATTTAAGTACATTTTTTTTATTCAATGTATTTAATTGGTATCATCTTTTTTTGAAAGATAATGAATGCGAGTGATATAGATGACAGAACATTTTATTAGTTAAGGGAATTAAAAAAATAAATTTTTCAAACAACGGACAATGTTAAGTGGTAATTGGTAGGAAATATGAGGACATCGTTACAGTACATTGATTGCGAGTGACCTTCGCTTCGGTTCCGAAACAACAGATGGCGAGAGTGGTATCTGGTTAGTAGCATAAAATCAAGAAATATTTATAAGTTCCTTAAAACTTAAATTCACAGAAAAAGCTCAGTAAACCATTTCGTTCACAATTATACACAAGGATAAATATGGAAAATATCAATAGCATTTCGCGCTCAAAAATGAGAAGCTACAAAGAAAAAAAAATATAAGAGAATAGACCGAATTAATTCCAAATCAGTCTTTACCTGCTAATGTCACATAATCTGACCTAATAATTAAACAATTTCTTGGACAAGTTATGTGGAACTGAACTTGTGAAACTGGGAATGCAATGTATCCAAAATTTGTTGAACTTTTTTTAAAAGTGTTTTAGGATCTAGACCAATATAAAGATTTTGATTGGTCTTTTTTGACTCTCATAGGACTATTTGTTACCTAAACAATGATATTAGGATGGTGAATATATCCTTTAGGAGTTTATCTTGCGCCCGTATCTAGGAGAGAAAAAATTGGATTTCTTTTTTAACGAAAAATGAAAATTCACATTTTTTTGCAATAACGAGACAAGGTACGAAGAAAGTCGAAAGAGCAAGGTTGCATTTTTTTCAAAATTTTCGCTAAAATATGAATCAACTCAGCTACAGTCATCACTATTCGAAATATTCTGCAATTTGCAAAGTTATAACGTTACAAAAGTAAAGGAAATTTTTTCAAATTTCCAATACTTCTACTTAACCGCATCTTAAATTTACGTAATTTGTATCTGGATTTTGCGGAATTTGTAATAAAATTAAGAAATTGTGACAGAATTTCAACAAATTCGCCGTAAATTACAAGAACGGTTTTGTGATTTACTATCGCTTGTGACGGCATAAATCTTCCTTTAGTTGAAACGTAACATTTGTTTGTTATAAGTTTCATAATTTTCAGTTACAATGTATCTAAAATTTTTTAACTGAATTTTCCTATATTTATCCTAAATTTACAAACATATCCTCACTTAATTTTCCGAAATTTATCTTTATTTTAATTGCAAAAAATCTCAAGGTTAATTTCAGTTACCAAGGGAATATCCTCTGAAATCCCGTGAATTCTTTTGAAAAGTTATGTGTACCAAAAAATTTTTTTAATCATGTGAAAAAATTTTGAAATTGTATGAATTCCATCAATATTGTACATAATTGTACATAATCTATTAAAATCCCTTCAAAGCAATTAAACTCAGTGGAAATTCCTTTAAAACCCTTAAATAACCCTCGATTTAATAACCCTTTTCAAATCTCTTGAAATTCCTTGCAACATATAATTAAATATAATATATATATAATTATATATAATTATATATATATATATATAAATATATAAAATATATATAAATATTTTTGAAAATTTTTTACAATTCCTCGAAATCTCTTAAAATAATTATCGAATCCCCTTTATATATCTTAAAATCCGTGAAAAGACTTCTGTGTCATATGGAATTTTTTAAATTCTTTGAAAACCAGGGACCCATTTTGAAGTATCTGGAAAAACGTTAAAATCTAATCGAAAATCTTTATAATCATTAAAAACCTTCTCAAAAATGTGAAAATCCTTGAAATCGCTTAAAATCTCTAAATCCCATCAAAATTTCATTAAAATCCTTTCACTGAAAATTTTTAAACCCAACAAAATTTTTCAAAATTTTTTTTTTTTTTTTTTTTTTTTTTTGATTGACCAAGAATCGAACTTTTGAGAACGGCGAAAGAACCGATCGCTAGAGAATGACACACGGTCTATCGCTTAATTTCTATGTTTTTGAAAAAATGTTTTTTAAAAACAAATACTCAAGAAAATCAATTTATGAAAATTAATTGCAAAAGAGTTAAATCTCTTATTTTCACTTTTTTGCAATTAATTTGCATAAGTTGATTTTCTTGAGTATTTGTTTTTAAAAAACAGTTTTTTGAGGAACATCATTCTTGTTAAGCCTTCTTGTGCAATTTTGTTGCACAATTTTTTTTTAAGTTTTTGTTGGTTTGAAAAATGTACCTTCAAATTTCCAAATCTCTTGAAATCCGTTAAAATATAATTCAACCTAATACAATTTTTCAAACCTTATAGAAATTCCTTAAAATTCCGTTAGATCATTTGAAATCTTAGGAATCCTTTGAAATTCCATGACTTATTTTTAAATATTTTCAAATTTCTTCAAATCATTCTGAATCGTTTGAAATACCCTAAAACTTTTGTTCTCCCTTATCTTATGAAATTTCTTGAGATCACGGGAAATCGCTTGAAATCTTCATAATCCCATAAGAATCCATCCACTAAAATGTTTTGAATCCGTGAAGGGTATGAAGAATACTTGAAATATATTAATATCTGATAAAATCTTAAAAATCTATTAAAAATCCTTTATAATATACGGAAATCCTTTTAAATTTCTTTAAACTATTTAAAATGTTAAGAAATCCTCTAAAATCTATGGATATACTATGTATTCTTTTTCAATCTCCTAAAATCCTCTCAAATCCCCCTCAATTCCCTTAAAGTCCTTTTCACTTTTCAAAAATCTATTGATATCCTCCAGAATCTTTTAAAATCTTATAAAATCTCTTGCATCAACTTTAAATTATGAGAATGAGAAAATTTTTACTATAAAAATCAATTTTATAAATATATAAATTACCATAACTTCCCTACTCTTCAATAATATGTATTAATATTTAGGTCAGTTGATTCGTCTCCAACAAAGGAATCTTTCATATTCTTGCATCAACTTTGAATTATGTTGAAGAAAATATTTTTGCTATAACAAACCGTATTTTCAAATATGATGAATTATCATAGTTTCCTTATTCTTCAATAAAATGTACCAATATTATAGGTCAATTGATTCGACTCGAATCAACATATCTTTTCTGTTCTTGCATCAACTTTGAATTATGTTCATGAAAAAAGTTATGTTATAAAAACCCGTATTTTCAAATATTATGCATTACCATAGCTTCCTTACTCTTCAATAGAATGTATCAATGTTATAGGTCAATCAATTCGTCTTAAATCAACACAATTTTCCTTTTCTCGCATCAACTTTAATTTATGAGAATGAGAAAATGTTTACTATAAAAATCGATTTTATAAATATATAAATTAACATAACTTCCCTACTCTTTAATAAAATGTATTAATTTTGTAGGTCAATCGATTCGTCTCGAACCAAGAAATCTTTTATATCCTTGCATCAACTTTGAATTATGATGAAGAAAAAAGTTTTACTATAAAAAACCATATTTTCAAATATTAAGCATTGCCACAGCTTCCTTACTCTTCAATAAAATGTAATAATATTATAGGTCCATTGATTCGATTTGAATCAACATATATTTTCTGTTCTTGGATTAACTTTGACTTATGTTAATGAAAAAAGTTTTACTATAAAATACCGATTTTCAAACTATATAAATTACCATAACTTCCCTACTCTTCCATAAAATGTATTAATATTACAGCTCAATCGATTCTTCTAAAACCAAGGAATCTTTTATATCCTCGCATCAACTTTGAATTATGCTAATGAAAAAAGTTTTACTATAAAAAACCGATTTCTAAAATATTATTGAGTGCTAAAAAAAATGCAATAAATATTTTCGGAAACCCTTTGGTCATTTTTAAAATATTAGCAGGAAAAATAAGCCCTTCAAATTTCATGGATTTATCTGCAACCGTTTTCAAGTTATCTTGGAAAATTGCTTAGAACATTGTATTAGACATTTTTGAATTGAGGAAGGTTTAATCTAATGAATTTAAAAATTTTGGGAAATGTGACTATTACAAAACTTCCTTTATGAGGAAACAAAACTGTGAAAATGCTTGAAATCGCTTGGAATCTTCAAATCCCATTAAAATCCCATCAAAATTCATTCACTGAAATTTTAAAAATCCGTGAAAATATTTCCAAATCTTTCGAAATCCCTTAAAATATATTCAAATCTGATAAAATCTTTTCAAATATCTTACAAATCCTCTATGTTCCTTAATATCCTTTATAATATTTGGAAATCCCTTAATATTCCGCTAAATCGTTTAATATCTTATAAAATCCTTTAAAATCCGTGGATACACTATGGTATCCTTTAAAATCCTTTGAAATTCTGTAAGTTATTTTTAAATGTTTTAAAAACTCTTCAAATTCTTAAGAATCGTTAAAAATGCCGCAAAACTTTCAAATTCTATTCCACTTCCTCAATATCCTTATAAATCTTTGCAAATTATTTTAAAATTAAAATTATTATTAAAATCCCCTGTTATCCTTCAAAATTCATGAAAATACTTTGGTATCACATAATATTCTTACAAATTTTCTGACTTATCATCCCGTGAAGAAAAAAAAAAAAAAAAAAACTTAAAAAAAACTTGAAATCCCGTGACTTATTTTGAAATATTTCGAAAACTCGCAAAATCCTTTGAAATTGTACGGAATATCCTTAAAATTTTGCAATCCCTTCAAATCTTCCGAAAATCCTTGAGATCTCATGAACCTCCTAAAATCTGTAGAAATCTCGTTAAATTTCGTAGAAATTCTGTAATTCTTCAAAATACTTTGTAGTCCCTTGAAATACCTTAAAACCCCATGAAATATCTTGAAATACTTTCAAATCACTGGAAGTCTTTTAAATTCCCTCAAAACCTTGTTTGCGGTGAAAATAATTGATACATTTTTTATGTATTGAGGAAAAATATAAAATCATCCGTAAGCAGGGGTGGTGGGCATACAATTCCTAAAATCATCCTTACGTAATTGATGAACATTCACTAATGAATTTTGAAAATCGAATTCATTTAGGGTTTTTGAAATTCATTCCCACGTTTCTGCACTTGCTGATTGAATTACAAGTGTGGCTCGAATGTTGTGAGATGCACATGAGCAGACATATTTATAAGGTATACTTGCGAGTGTATATATGTCAACACATTGAAGGCAAATAAACGTGAACATGATCACAGACCCAGGAGGCCCCTGAAGTAATGAGTAGTGGGGATATTGCAGCGAACCTGGAAATTACGAGGTGACCGGTCACCGACCCATGTTCAACCCCCCCCCCCACCCAACCACTTAATGTGACACTCCACCGGTTGCTGCTAACTAAACATTCCATTTTCTTTGACATTGACTTCAACAAAACTTGTTCTTATAAACTGATGGTCATAGTCAGCTGGTACCTATCATGTTACATTTATATATGAAAGAGGCTCATCTAAGTTTATGAGAACAACATTTGTTTTAAGTCAATGTCGAAGAAAATACAATGTTTAGTTAGCAGCAACCGGTAAAGTGTCTCTGTGGGGTGGATGATGGTTTCTGATGTTTTTTCTCAAGGTAAACTTTGAAAAGTGTTATGTGAGGGATGGACAACATTTTCGATCAACTGGTGTATCAAAAAGCTTATTTACTGAGCTATATTCGAAGAAAGTTTATAAAAATGAACATACGAAAAACGTTTCACTTGATCCGACAGTAAGCAACATCAGTTTCAAACTAGTTTTTTTTCGTCAGAGTATATCAAAAATAACCATTATCTGTTCCTAAGCAGAAGATAGATAACGAAAATTGGTGCAAGTTAATAAAAAATTATGACTGGAGAAGTAAATTACAATGATAATCTATTTAAAAGAACTTGAGAGAACTTACATAAAAAGCTTCTCCGTTTAGAGTACATCTTATCAGTTTAGTTTTGTACATCTATAAGATGTACAAGACATATTTATTTTCAGAAGAACAGAAAAATTAGTAAAAGAACCAAAAAAGGGAGGTACATGTAGATTGGGAGGAAATTGAAAAAAATTATACATTACTGTGGCGTATTCACATACCATACCCCATCCACAAATACAGCTAACAAAATTTACAAAGATCGCAGAACCAGTGCACTGACAGAGAAAACAGAGTCACGGACATATGAAGAATCAGTAACATGATAAACAAAAGACAAACATTTTTAAACGTCGGAAGTATTTTTTCATAAAATCAATACGAAAATTACCAATATTTTGTCTATCAGATCTGAAATTAATTGAGTTATGGTTTTTAACGATGTGAAACATTTCTCTGAAAATGTTTTTTCTATCATTAAACTCATTTCTAATAATTTTAGCTTTTCTAAACTCGAAAAGGTGATCAAATCTTTGTGAATATTGTAGAAGAGCAGTACCACCATCATGATTACAATTATTTTTATGTTTCCTAATACCAATATGAAAATATCTTTTAGAATGACCAATAGAACAGCTGTCACAGCCCGAGCTGTAAATTACGTAATTGATATGTGTTTCACTATATTTTTCAATAGGATCTTTATTAGGACCGAGACAATTGAAAATGTCTTTTTCGGATTGAAAAATTGAAGTAATCTAAAATTGTTCAAACAGAATTTTTGAAATTCAAGAAAATTAAGCAGTGAAAGAAAGAAATGAAATCTTATCAATATTGGAGAAACTATTACTTTGTGTAATAGGAACCGGATGATTAGCATTATTGAATTGGATAATATTCAATCTTTTCTTGACAAATTCACATGACAAATTGAATAAGCATTAATTTTTAAAGTATTTTTGACTATCTGTATGAGAATTTGTGAAACTATTATGTGATACCTTAACAGCTTTATTAATCATGTTATTGATGATGCTAACCTTATATTTAATATCAGAGTCAATTCAAACATCTGCCCAACCACGTGGGTTTCCTAAACCAATTTGTGATGAGACCTTCTTCATTTCCGATGATAGTAAGATCTAGGAAGTTGATTTGATTCTCTTTTCTAACATCAACTGTATAGTAAGGTTTTGGGTGGTAATTGTTGAATTCAGTAAAAATATCATCAACTTGATCATCAGCAAAACACCGGTGAAGATATCATTAACATAACGAAAAAGGAGGTGACTTTCAATTCGTTCAAGAACTAAGTTGGCAAGAGCTAATTAAATGGGAGATCATGGGGATATCAAACGTTTGATAAAATTTAGCGTATAGAAAACATTACTAAATTCCCTCCCCATCCAGAGGTATGCTCTCTTTTTTGTATCTTCAATCAATTTTTCTGCTCTTTTTAAAATGTAGCATTTTTTGTACATCTTATATAACCTGGTAAGCTTTTCTAAACACGTGAACACATTATCTATCTTCTACTTAGGAACAGATGATGGTTGTTTTTTAAATACTCAGGAAAGAAAAAAACTATTATAAAACTATTGTGAAGCTTTTTGATGGACCAGAAGAAGGACAAAATTTCCACCTCTCATATTGTACTTGTACTAATCGACACAAAAGAACATCGAATCATATTTGAAACGAACTGTTAGATTTTTTCAAAAGACAAATAAAGGAAGTGGTTTAGATAGTCACCTAGAAGGTACATACAATGCTACATTTAGAATAAAATGCCTCTAAGAAACACTTTCTTCATTTGCCTTTTGCAAAAACCGAACTGTACTTTTCAAAGTTTATCTTGAGCAAAAACCTTCAAATCCCAGAATTATTGCTTTCCAGAATAATTATAGTATCCTAGATTTATTGCAATCAACTCCTGGCTCATCTCATTTAGAACCGGTACTAATGATCTAATGACCACTTCTTTGGATAATATATCTTGAAGTTTATTTCCTAGATTTCTTTATAATTAATCTTACGTTTACGCCTTTTTTCGCTAAGCCTAAGTACTCTACAAATGGCAACATTTTCTGCAGGTTCCAGGTTGTACAACTCAACTGAAAAAAAAATGAACGTATTGAACAAAGTGGAAAAAAACGGAACAAAATCTAGAATCAAGGATTTATTTCTCATGAATTTTTTAGGGTGTCACAGCCTCGGACAGAAAATCTTCGTAAGTTCGGTCAGGCATCCCACAATGGAGCAAAAAAGTTTGAACAAATTAGTCTAGAGCATACAATTTTTATCCGATTCGAACATTTTAATTATTGTCCATACTGTATTCATAATGTTTTATAAAAATGTAGGTGGTTTAAAGAAAATGGGATCTTTTCTAAAAAAAAAAAAATATCTGAAGAAGGCGCCGTGCGCTTCAAAAAAGGACTTCGTAACCTTCTCAATATAGAACTTGAAATGTTTAACTTTGATATTTTTATTTCACTCAGAAAAGTTAGTGATTGTAGCAAATTCATCCCAAATCTCCCCCTCCCCCTCTAACTCTCTCCATTTTTACTATTTCTATCTATCCTGTCCTGTCCGGTCATATCAGATCCTATCCTATCAGATCCTATATTATCATTCCCTTCCTCTAATTTCCCTTTCTCCCCTTTCCTTATTCCCATAACCTCCTTTTCCCCTTCCTCTCCGAATGCTCTCGCTGCCCCTTCTCATATCCTATCAGATCCTATATTATCATTCCCTTCCTGTAATTTTCCTCCCTTCCCTTTTCTGATTGTCATTACCTCCTTTTCCCCTCACTCACCGAATACTTCTGTTCCGCCCTTCTCCATCGCTAGCCATCCCATTTCCCTAACTTCTTTTCCTGGGCAAAAAGTACGGCGTACGGACGGACCCTAAACAAATATCACCATTGTTGTTGAATAAAAAAAGTAAAATAAAAATAAGTGAGGGACGCGGTGCAGGAAGCAATTGGACTAAGGTATAGGAGTAGGTAAGTTTTTGAAGTGTAGAGGAAATGAGTATAAGGTGTGAGAAGGAAAGGGGAGGTGGGTATAGTAGGATGTGGAGGTAGGGAAGTGAATGATTG
The DNA here is from genome assembly GCA_932195095.1 of Andricus curvator. Lineage (NCBI taxonomy): Eukaryota > Metazoa > Arthropoda > Insecta > Hymenoptera > Cynipidae > Andricus > Andricus curvator. The sequence goes on from CAKNYM010052106.1 coordinate 254,634, forward strand.
GGAAGTGAGGGGTGTCAGGGTAGTGATAAGAAGGAAAGTGAGGGAAGTTAAAAATACAGGAAACAAGTTTGATGACGAGGAAGGGAAGTAGGGTAGTAGGATGTAAGGGAAAGTAAGTAAGTGGAGGGGAAGTAGGGGAAGGTAGGAAAAGGGAGGAAAGTAGGATATGGGCGAGGAGTTAGATATAGGAGGGGTAGTAGCGATGGAAGTAGGGTATGAGATGAAATTAGTGGAGGGAAGATGTGGAAGAGAATGTGTCTGGAGGGATATTAAAAGATACGCTCGGATAAGACAGGAATGGATAGGAACGGATCGGATAGGACAGAGCAAGATATGATGGAAAAGGAGAGGAGAGAGGTAGGAGTAATAGGGGAAGAAGGGAGATTTCAACTCAATTACTTTCAGCTCCAGTAATTCTCCCTTTGATAATGAACATGCCTCGGAGAAATGGATAAACTCATATAACTGCCCATTTTTTGTACGTATATCAAAGAAATAAAAATTCAAAAATATAGGCTTCATGTATTTTCATTATTTAAGTAGCACTTTCACTCATTAACCTATCAATATCAAAATAAAAGAATTGGTTGAATGTTGTACCCTACTGGATATTATTTGTAAGGATCAAAATTGTAAGCTTTAGGCTAGTTTTGTTCAAAAACCCTTTTTTGCCACACTCTAAAGAAGTCTGTCGTACTTTTTTTCCTGGGAGAGGAAGTAGGAGAGGCGAGCATATGTAGAGAAGGGAAAATAGGGGAGATCAGGGGTGGCTGGATCAGTGAAGAGAGGGGATGAGACCGTGGGGTAGGAGTAGGGGAAGTGTGGGGCTGCGAGAGGAAATGTGGATTTGGAAGGGAAGGCTAAGTAAGTGTAGTAGGGAAAGTAAGGGTGATGTAGAGGAGGGAAAATTAGGATAGAGATATGGAGAGAATGTTGGGTAGCTGAGTAGGTGTAGTAGGAATAGTAACGGTAATGCAGAGGAGGAAAAATTAGGACAGCGATGGGGAGAGAAATTAGGGTAGTAGGTTAGATTTAGGTTAGCACAAAATAAGGGTTTCGAGTAAAAGCGGGAAAGGTGAAGTGGAAAGAGGGAAGAAAGTGAGTGGAGGGAAATAAGGATGGAGATTGGGAAGGAAATTAGGGTAGTCGTATGGGGTTGGGTTGGGTTGAAAAGAAATGAGGGTTTGGAGGGAAAGCAGAGAAGGTGAAGTGGAAAGAGGAAAGTGAGTTGAGGGAAATTATGAAAGGGGAACAAAGGAGAAGCTGGATGTGGGAGAGGAATTAAGCGACGGAGAGTGTAGAGGTGGGGATTGGGGTAGGATGTGAAATGAAAGTAGGAGAGGAAAGCGGATGTAAAGGGGGAGAAGTGGTGGTTGGTAGGAGCAGAGAGGAGAGGAAAGGGTTGTAGGAGAAGTCTAGGTAGGAAAGATGAAATTAGGATGGGTAGAGGCAGGGTAAATAGGTGTAAAAGATGAAGTGGAACAGTAATTGGATGAAGAGTGAGGGTGCGTCAGGGCAGTGATAAACAATAAGAGGTGTCGAGGGAGCGAGGAAGCGGAGTAGGGGTAATGAGGAAGGGGATTAGAGGAAGTAACAGAGGGGATCTGTGGGGAGTAAAGGGTAGAGGCAATGAAGATGGAGATGAGGAACTAGGGAAAGTGAATGGAGAGGAAATAGGAGAAGTAAGTGGTTGGGAGGGCAAGTGAGGGCGGGAAATTGGATAAGGAGGGATTATAAGATAGGAACGGATAGGATAGGAGCGGATAGGATAGAAGCTGATAGGATCGGATCAGATAGGACAGGGCAGGATAGGATAGAAAAGGAGAGGAGAGTAAGAAGTGGGAGTGATAGGGAAATCGTTTACTAATTTGTTTGTCTTCACCTTGAATTTATCAGCTTGAGTAATTATCCCCTTCATAATAAACATGCCTCGAAGATATTGATTCTAAATTGTCTTGTCGTAACATTTATAGTGGCCAGAGTAACCTACACCATAGATTCTTGTATGGGAAGACTATTTGAACATGAGTGTAGGTTTCGAGATATGTAAGTTGACTGGATTTTCTGTAGTTGCGAGCTAGGGTAAGGGTACTTGTAAATGTTCGAGAAGAAGACTCATGCACCCTTGCATGCATATATGCCCGACGTACGGTGGTCACTCGCCATAAATCAGATTCCCGTGAGATAGGCCGACTAGCTGCTTCTCCGTTGAGTTTTATCGGGCGCACCGGCGCCGCGTACTAATTAAAGTGACGTGGAATAATCGCGGCCCGTTTCACGATTGATCGTTGATCGAGAACGTCCGAGCCGACTGGGCCTACCTACAAGTTCTACATTTCCTATTCGGTCGGCTTGGAGGAAGAATACTGACAGAAAAGCAGAAATCCCATAGGGAAATCATTTTTTGATTTAAAAATTACTGGAGTGAAAAAAGTGCTACTTGAAGCCCAGTCAGATCAAGATAATGTTTCACTAAAGTACAGGGTATAAAACAAAACAGCATCAATGTTATTATATAATATACTTGTTATAATATAATATAATAATAATAATATAATATAATATAATATATTTTATCAAAAAGTAAGGAAGTTACCGTCATTTATATTATATTTAAAATAGATTGATATAGTAAAAATTTCCTCATTCTCTTAATTTAAAGTTGATGCGAGAATAGAGAAGATGTGTTGATTCGAGATGAATCGATAGACCTAGAATACTGATACATTTTATTGAAAATTAAGAAAGCTATGGTGATGCATAATATTTCAAAATACGGTTTTTTATAGTAAAACTTTTTTCTTTAACATAATTCAAAGTTGATTCAAGAATAAAACAAATTCCTTGGTTCGAGACGAAGCGATTGACCTACAATATTAATACATTTTATCAAAGAGTAAGGAAGCTATGGTAATGCCTAATATTTGAAAACACGTTTTTGTATAGTAAAACTTTTTTCATTAACATAATTTAAAGTTGATGCAAGAATATAAAAGATTTCTTGGTTTAAGACGAATCGATTGACCTATAATATAATACATTTTATCAATGAGTAAGGAAGTGATCGTCATTTATATTATATTTAAAATCGATTTTTGTTGTAAACATTTTCTCATTCTCATAATATAAAGCTGATGCGAGAATAGAAAAGATGTGTTGATTTGAGAAAAATCGATTGATATTGATACATTTCATTGAAGAGTAAGACAGTTATGGTAATGCATAATATTTAAAAAATTGGTTTTTTATAGTAAAACTTATTTCATTACCATAATTTAAAGTTAATGCAAGAATATAAGAGATTCCTCGATTCGAGACAACTCGATTGACTCATAATACTGCTACATTTTATTAAACAGTAAGGAAGCTATGGTAATGCATGATATTTGAAAAATTGGTTTTTTATAGTAAAAATTATTTCGTTAAAATAATTTAAAGTTGATGCAAGAACATAAAGGATTCCTTGGTTTGAGACAAATCGACTGACCTATAATATAATACATTTCATCAAAGAGTAAGAAAGTTATCGTCATTTATATTATATTTAAAATCGATTTTGATAGTAAAAATGTCATCATTCTCTTAATTTAAAGTTGATGCGAGAATAAAAAAGATGTGCTGATTCGAGATGAATCGATAGACCTATAATATCGATACATTTTATTGATGATTGAGAAAGCTATGGTAATGCATAATATTTGAAAACACGGGTTTTTATAGTAAAAATTTGTTCTTTAACATAATTCAAAGTTGATGCAAGAATAAAAGAAATTCCTCGATTCGAGACAAATCGATTGACCTACAATATTAATACATTTTATCGAACAGTAAGGAAGCTATGGTAATGCATAATATTTGAAAACACGTTCTTTTATAGTAAAACTTTCTCCATTAACATAATTCAAAGTTGATGCAAGCATATAAAAGATTCCTTGGTTTGAGACGAATCGATTGACCTATAATATAATACATTATATCAATAAGTAAGGAAGTTATCGGCATTCATATTATATTTAAAATCGATTTTCGTAGTAAAAATGTTCTTATTCTCATAATTTAAAGTTGATGCAAGAATAGAAAACTTGTGTTGATTCAAGACGAATCGATTTATATTGATACATTTTATTGAAGAGTAAGAAAGCTAGGGTGTATACCATTAAGGGTAATGGGTAATGCATAATATTTGAAAAATTGTTTTTTTATAGTAAAACTTATTTCATTAACATAATTTAAAGTTGATGCAAGAATATAAGAGATTCATTGGTTTGAGACGAATCGATTGACCTATAATATAATACATTTTATTAAAGAGTAAGAAATTTATCGTCATTTATATTATATTTAAAATCGATTTTTATAGTAAAAATTTCTTCATTCTCATAATTCAAAGTTGATGCAAGAATAGAAAATGATGTGTTGATTCGAGATGAATCGATAGACCTATAATATCGATACATTTTATTGAAGATTAAAAAAGCTATGGTAATGCATAAAATTTGAAAATACGGTTTTTTATTGTAAAACTTTTTTCTTCGACATAATTTAAAGTTGATGCAAGGATATAAAAGATTCCTTGGTTTGAGACGAATCGATTGACCTATAATATAATACATTTTATCAATGAGTGAGTAAGTGATCGTCATTTATATTATATTTAAAATCAATTTTTGTAGTAAAAATTTTCTCATCCTCATAATTTAAAGTTGATGCAAGAATAGAAAAGTTGTGCTGATTCAAGACGAATCGATTGATATTGATACATTTTATTGAAGAGTAAGAAATCTATGGTCATGCATAATATTTGAAAAATTGGTTTTTTGTAGTAAAACCAATTTCATTAACATAATTTAAAGTTGATGCAAAAATATAAAAGATTCCTTGATTCGAGACAAATCGATTGACTCATAATACTGATACATTTCATTGAACAGTAAGGAAGCTATGGTAATGCACAATATTTGAAAAATTGGTTTTTTATAGTAAAAATTATTTCATCACAATAATTTAAAGTTGATGCAAGAATAAAAATATTCCTTGGTTCGAGATGAATCGATTGAACTATAATATAATACATTTTATCAAAGTGTAAGGAAGTTATCATAATTTATATTATATTTAAAATCGATTTTTATGGTAAAAATTTTCTCATTCTCATAATTTAAAGTTGATGCGAGAATAGAAAAGATGTGTTGATTCGAGAAAAATCGATTGATATTGATACATTTCATTGAAGAGTAAGAAAGCTATGGTAATGCATACTATTTGAAAAATTGGTTTTTTATACTAAAACTTATTTCAATAACATAATTTAAAGTTGATGCAAGAATATAAGAGATTCCTCGATTCGAGACAAATCGATTGACTCATAATACTGATACATTTTATTGAAAAGTAAGGAAGCTATGGTAATGCATAATATTTGAAAAATTGGTTTTTCATAGTAGAAATTATTTCATTAAAATAATTTAAAGTTGATGCAAGAATATAAAAGATTCTTCGGTTTGGGACGAATTGACTGAACTATAATATAATACATTTCATCAAAGAGTAAGAAAGTTATCGTCATTTATATTATATTTAAAATCGATTTTGATAGTAAAAATTTCCTCATTCTCTCAATTTAAAGTTGATGCGAGAATAGAGAAGATGTGCTGATTCCAGAGGAATCGATAGACCTATAATATCGATACATTTTATTGATGATTAAGAAAGCTATGGTGATGCATAATATTTGAAAATACGGTTTTTTATAGTAAAATTTTTTTCTTTAACATAATTCAAAGTTGATGCAAGAATATAAGAAATTCCTTGGTTCGAGAAAAATCGATTGACCTACAATATTAATAGATTTTATCAAAGAGTAAGGAAGTTGTCGTCATTCATGTTATATTTAAAATCGATTTTTATAGTGAGTTTCCTCATTCTCATAAATTAAAGTTCTAAAAATTGCTATGATAATCTTGTAGGGTGTTTAAAATCCAACGTTTTTCATCCTCAGATATTTTTTCATATCGTGCGTTGTTTGGCTTAAAATGTTCATTTTCATTTGTTTTTTTCGAATTTTGTAATTGCTATAACTCCCGCAATTAAAAAAAAAATTAATCTGGGTAAATTGTTCGTCTTTTTGAGTACTAGTAAGAAACGTGCATAGAATTTTCAAATTAAAAAAAAAGTGTTCTCAAAAATGTTTACAAATCTAATACCTTCTCTGATGAGAATGTAAAAATGAAGTGGAACTTTCCTACTACTTTCGTCCCAATTCCGGTATTCTGATGGGATCCCAATGGGACTTTTTTATATCATGAAAAAAATGTTAAATTCAGATAAGGATTAATTCTAAAACACTGAATTGGATGAACGATTTAATTCCTCATTTATTTTTATTGATACACTGAAGTATCTAAACCCAGAGAACATAAATATTTGAAGAGGCAGGGTAGGATATAAATTATTGTTGAGGCCTGACGAGCCATTCGAATCTGAAGAGCTGGGAACCTTTCAGAATGGTCGTTGTATTGAAAAACACTGTGAGACTTGAGACTACTGCCTTTGGATTTATGCGATTCTAGGCCTTATAAAAGGAAAGGTGGGTACCGAGCACCACCATCTTGTCTTCCTAGTTTATATACAGATGTTGTACTCACGCAAACATATACATACATATTGCCACAATATATGGGTTCTCCTGAACGGGATAATTACAGACCTCTCTTAGGATGGATGTATGTCGGGCGGGTCTGCGTTATCTTCTTTATACCCGCCTACAAGAGTATCGCTTCGACTTTATTCCCCATTGTCCAAGTCCAAGGAACTATCAGTCGACTGACCGAAAAGTAGAGGCTCTGATAAGGAGAACATTTCAGGAATATTTGCTGATTTACATCATTCTTTGGGGCCATCCATAAACTAGCTGTGAATTCGATCTAGAGTGTTTCCACTTTCTTTGTATTTATGATTATATGGTGCTCATTTCACGAGCACTTTGCTTCCCGTTAGAAAATGAGCTTCCTCATAGATGAAGCATTAGTGATTTTTTTGAAGAATAGACAAACCAAAGTCTTCATTTTCATCAATTTCAAAAATAGAAATTTACAAAAAATACAGAAGTACAAAATACTACAAAAAAATTTTAAATACAGAGACAAATGAGAAATCAAATTCTGTATTCGAAATGATAATTTTTCCATCTGGAAAAGTGAAGGGAAAAGTTCTGTCGCACCCTATCCCTTTCCAAGCTTTATGATTTCTTCAGAAAAATTGTCAGAATTATCATATTTGGAAATTTATGATAAAAAAATCTTTTCTATCCATGCATCAACTTTGAATTATGTCGATAAAAAAATTTTTTCCGTTTGAAAGAGATGTTTCAAATATTATAAATGAGCATAACTTCCTTAATCTTCCATAGAGTGTATTAATATTATAGAACAATCGATTTGCCTCGAATCAAGAAATCTTTTCCGTTCTTGCATCAATTTTGAATTAATTTAGTGTGAAAAGTTTTACTGTAAAAAACCTTATTTTCAAATATTATGCGTTACCATAGCTTTCTTACTCTTCAATAAAATGTATCAATATTATAGGTCTACCGATTCATCTCGAATCAACACATTTTTTCTATTCTCGCATCAACTTTAAATTCTGAGAATGAGGACACTTTTACTATAAAAATCGATTTTAAATCTAATATTAATGACGATAACTTCCTTACTCTTTGATAGAATATATTATATTATAGGTCAATCGATTCGTGCCGAACCAAGGAATTTTTTTTATTCTTGCATCAACTTTAAATTATGATAATGAAATAATTTTTACTATAAGAAACCAATTTTTCGAATATTATGCATCACCATATGGGCCCAAGTGGGGAACCACACATAACAATTTTGCGAGACTCCTCACTTGGTGTGATCGCTAGAGAGATTGATCAACAACCTGGGTCGGAGCAGTGTTGCGGAACGAACGTGTCATTTAAATAAATAACATGAGCATTCTAGATCAATCTAAAATATCTATACTTTACACCTATATACATATCTACCTTATACGTATATACCCATCGAAACACTACTATTTTCCAACAGAGAAAGTATCGCCTACACCGAAAGGGAAATGACTTAATGGTATAATAGAATCATAGCTTCATTACTGTTCAATAAAATGTATCAGTATTATGAGTCAATCGATTTGTCTCGAATTAAGGAATCTTTTATATTCTTGCATCAACTTTAAATCATGTTAATGAAATCAGTTTTACTATGAAAAAACCAATTTTTCAAATATTATGCATTACTTTAGCTTCCTTACTCTTCAACAAAATGAATCAATATCAATCGATTCGTCTTGAATCAACACAACTTTTCTATTCTTTCATCAACTTTGAATTATGTTAGTAAAAAAAGTTTTATTATAAAAAAACGTGCTCTCAAATGTTCTACATTACCATAGCTTTCTTACTCTTCGATAAAATATATCAATATTATAGGTCATAGGCATGGCCAACGGCCATGCCACGCTGAAAAAACCATTTATCGTCAGATCACTGAAGTTAAGCAGCGTTGTGCGCGGTTAGTACTTGGATGGGTGACCATTCGATAATACTGTGTGCTGTTGGCATATTATGGGTGTGGTGAGCCCAAACTTGTAGTTATTTATAACTACAAGAAAACTATCCACCTAGAAACACTACCCAAATTGGGTAGTGTCACGCCTACCCTGAAAGGGAAATGGCTTGATGGTATACATAGGTCAATCGATTCATCTCGAATCAACACACCTTTTCTATTCTCGCATCAACTTTAAATTATGAGAATGAAAACATTTTTACTATAAAAATCGATTTTAAATATAATATAAATGACGATAACTTCCTTATTCTTTGATAAAATGTATTATATTATAGGTCAATCGATTCGTCTGGAACCAAGAAATTTTTTTTATTCTTGCATCAACTTTAAATTATGTTAATAAAATAATTTTCACTATAAAGAACCAACTTTTCAAATATTATGCATTACCATAGCTTCCTCACTGTTGAATAAAATTTATCAGTATTATGATTAATCGATTTGTCTCGTATCAAGGAATCGTTTATATTCTTGCATCAACTTTAAATTATGTTAATGAAATAAGTTTTACTATAAAAAACCGATTTTCCAAATATCATGCATTACACTAGCTTTCTTACTCTTTAATAATTCTACCAATATCAATCGATTCGTCTTGAATCAACACAACTTTTCTATTCTTACATCAACTTTCAATTATGAGAATGAGAACATTTTTACTATAAAAATCGATTTTAAATATAATATGAATGACGATAACTTCCTTAATCTTTGATAAAATGTATTATTTTATAGGTCAATCGATTCGTCTAGAACCAAGCAATTTTTTTTATTCTTGCATGAACTTTGAATTATGTTAATGTGATAATTTTCACTATAAAAAACCAACTTTTCAAATATTATGCATTATCATATCTTCCTTACTCTTCAAAAAAATATATTCATATCATAGGTCAATTGATTCAACTTGAATCAACACATATTTTCTGTTCCTGCATCAACTTTAAATTATGAGAAGGAGGAAATTTCTACTATAAAAATCGATTCTTAATATAATATAAAAGACCATAACTTCTTTACTCTGTAATAAAATATATTAATATTGTAGTTCAATCGATTCGTTTCAAACCAAGGAATCTTTTATATTCTTGCATCAACTTTCAATTAAGTTAAAGAAAACAGTTTCACTATAAAAAACCGTATTTTCAAATATTATGCATTACTATAGCTTTCTCACTCTTCAATAAGATGTATTAGTATTATAGGTCAATCAGTTCATCTCAAATCAACACATCTTTTCTATTCTCACGTCAACTTTAAATTATGAGAATGAAAAAATGTTTTCTATAAAAATTGATTTTAAATATAATATAAATGACGATAACTTTCTAACTCTCTAATAAAATGTATTATATTATAGATCAATCGATTCGTCACGAGCCAAGGCTTTTTTTTATTCCTGCTTCAACTTTGAATTATGTAAAAAAAAAGTTTTACTATACAAACCGTATTTTCAAATATTATGCATTACCATAGCTTTCTTAATCTTCAATGAAATGTATCAATATTACAGGACAATCAATTCATCTCGAATCAACATATCTTTTCTATTCTCGCATCAACTTTAAATTATAAATATGAAACCATTTCTACCATAAAAGTAGATTTTAAATATAATATAAATGACGATACCTTCCTTACTCTTTGATAAAATGTATTATATTATAGGTCAACCGATTCGTCTGGAACCAAGGAATTTTTTTCAGTGTTGCATCAACTTTATATTATGTTAATGAAATAATTTTTACTATAAAGAACCAACTTTTCAAATATTATGCATTACCATAGCTTCCTCACTGTTCAATAAAATGTATCAGTATTATGGTTAATCGATTTATCTTGAATCAAGAAATCTTTTATATTCTTGCATCAACTTTAAATTATGAGAATGAGAACATTTTTACTATGAAAATCGATATTAAAAATATGTAAATTACCATAACTTCCCTACTCTTTAATAAAATGTATTAATATAGTAGGTCTTAGATTCGCCTCGAAGTAAGGAAACTTGTATATTCTTGTATCAACTTTGAATGATGAGAATGATGAAATTTTTACTATAAAAATCGATTTTTAATATAATATAAAAGACCATAACTTCCTTACTCTGCAATAAAAGGTATTATATTATAGGTCAATCGATTTGTCTCAAACCAAGGAATCTTTTATATTCTCGCATCAATTTTGAATTATGGTAAAGAAAAAAGTTTCACTATAAAAAACCGTATTTTCAAATATTATGCATTACCATAGCTTTCTTACACTTCAATAAAATGTATCAATATTATAGGTCAATCAATTTATCTCGAATCAAAACATCTTTTTTATTCTCACGTCAACTTTAAATTATGAGAATGAAAAAATGCTTTCTAGAAAAATTGATTTTAAATATAATATAAATGACGATAACTTCCTTACTCTGCAATAAAAGGTATTATATTATAGGTCAATCGATTTGTCTCAAACCAAGGAATCTTTTATGTTCTTGCATCAACTTTGAATTATGGTAATGACAAAAGTTTTACTATAAAAACCCGATTTTTAAAATATTATTGAGTGTTAAAAAAACTGCAATAAATATTTTCAGAAGTCCTTGCATCAGTTTCAAGACATTAGTGGTAAAACATCAATTTATCTGCAACCGTTTTCAAGGTATCGTGTTCATAAAAAAGTGTGACATCCACACATACACCCACACACACACCCACACACACACACACATCCTCACATACTACGGTGGTCCAAAAAACGCTTTTCGAACTACAGGGCAAGCCCCCCCCCCCAAGTTTCCATTTCCGGAGAAAAAAAATCCATAATTTTTTTGTGCAATTCTTATATTAACACGTGCCACCGGACACTTCAAAATCCCATTTAATTAACATGGGGAAATTTTCGATTTTCGAAAAATTGAACTCATGTTGATCGAAACCTGCCAAACTTTTTAGGGATTGAAGAGGAGTAACTATAAAATGAAAGCATAGTTATAACTTTTATTTTTAACCCACCCGTACCCCCCGCCCCCCAAGCGCCCCAAATATGACCCAAAAATCAAAAAACTACATTTTTACGTATTATTGTTACTTTTTTGCAATTTCCGTCGTCTTTTTCATACGAATAAGTACTAATGGAAAATTTGAATACTTTCCATGACTTCTTAAAAATTTTTTAATTGTTTAAACAAATGTAACTTATTTTAACAATTATTTATTCCCAAAAAATATAAAAAATAATCGTATTTTCTGATTGAAATGTAATAGTTTGTCATTTTTTGGAGTAGTAATCTTTTTTTTTACATCATGTAATTATTTAAAGAATTACTTATTGTTTATTCTCAAAATTTCTAAAAATTGACTCAGAGATGTCCACTTTTTTCTCAAATTGGTATCCTATGCTACTTTTTGTTGAATAATTATATAATTTTGATACTTATCCTCTAATGTTTAATAAATTTCCATTTGTTTAAACAATTTTGATTTGCTTAAGCAGTTTTCTTTCGATAACTTAAAAAAAAAATACATATAATATTTCTTCTGACTGAGTAGTGTATAAAAAGAATATATTAACCATTTGTTAATTGTTTAAACAAATATAATCGGTTTAAACAATTATTTTTCCAACAATATTTTTTAAATCGTATTTTCTGAATTAAAGATAATATTGAATGATTTCGAGTAGTAAATTCTGTTAAAAACGTCACAATCACCTCCATTTTTAAAAGGTATTCGAGCGGCGAATTTGAAACAAGTTCAACGCTGCATGTGTGAATTACAGAAATAACTTGAAAACAGTCTTATAAATAATCGTATGAAGCTAAAACGAAAATCAGCGACACGTTTCAGTATTTATAACGAGTATGAAAATGTAAAAAAGCAATCCGTTGAAACTTGAATCATAATTTGCATTAGTGAATGTGCTTTTTTATAATATTATTATGATAAAGATTGTAAAAATATGAAGAAAGCAATGATAAATACACTTTTGAAATGTAAATTTTATTATGACTTTCATGATTTATTTAATAATGCGCCAAAGAAGATGTAAACCATCCATTCTCAATTTGATGAAAATTTGAAGAAAAAAAACAATGATTAATTGTATAAACAATAACATAAAGTTTTTAGCAGAATTTATTACTCCTTTCAATCATTCAATATTATGTTTAATTCAGAAAATACGATTGAAAAAATATTTTTGGAAAAATAATTGTTTAAACAAATATAATTTGTTTAAACAATTGAAAAATGGATAATATATATTCTTTCTGTACACTATACAGTCAGGAAAATAATTATATGTATTTTATTTTATTTTTTTAAAGTTATCGAAAAAAACTGCTTAAGTAAATCAAAATTGTACGAACAAATAGAAATTTATTAAAAATTGAAAGAAATGTATCAAAATTATATAATTATTCAACAAAAAGTAGCATAGGATATCAATTTTAGAAAAAAGTGGACATCTCTGGGTCAATTTTTAGAAATTTTGAAAATAAACAATAAGTAATTGTTTAAATATTTACATAATGTCTAAAAAAACAATTACTACTCCAAAAATTGACAAACTATTATATTACAATCAGAAAAAACGATTATTTTTTACATTTTTTGGGAATAAATAATTGTTTAAATAAGTTACATTTGTTTAAACAATTAAAAATTGTTCAAAAAGTCATGGAAAATATTCAAATTGTCCATGAGTAATTATTTGTATGAAAAAGACGACAGAAATTGCTAAAAAGTAACAATGATACGTAAAAATATATTTTTTTGGGTCATATTTGGGGCGCTGTGGGGGGGGGGGGGGTAAAAATAACAGTTATTAGTATGCTTTTATTTCATAGGTACTCCTCTTCAATCTCTAAAAAGTTTGGCACCTTCCGATCAAACCCTGAAGTATGAGTTCAATTTTTCGAAAATCCAAAATTTCCCCATGTTAATTAAGTGGGATTTTGAAGTGTCCGGTGGCACGTGTTAATATTCGAATTTGAAAAAAAAATTATGGATTTTTTTTCTCCGGAAATGGAAACTTTTGGAGGGGGGACTGGCCCTCTAGAGTGAAAAAAAATTTTGCAATGTATTTTTGGACCACCCTACTCACATACATATCCACACACACACACATCCGGACAATTGTTTAGAACATTGTATTAGACATTTTTAAATTGAGGAAAGTTTAATTAAATTAATTTAAAAATTTTAGAAAATATTACCATTACAAAGCCTCCTCTATGAGGAAGCAAAACGTAACCACCTTAAAATTTTATGTGAAACTGAAGCTGACCCCCATCCTATTTTTAAATGATAAAAAAAAAAGATTTTAATGGATTAAAAACTACTTTTTATTTATTTTTCTGCTGTGAATTCTTCAGACTTTTTTTATTTCAGCATATTAATATAATTGAACAAATAACTTCGACGAAAAATTAACTTAACACATATGAGGCCGCCTATAAACTATTTTCCCATTTTTTAAAGAAATATTTTTACATTCTCATCATAATGAGAAGGTATTGTTTTTATGTGAAAACGCATAATAGGGGAAAAGTCAAATAAAGCAAAACGTTGATTTTTGAAAGCCCTACAATATTCTCCTAACAACTTTTTAAATTTTCTCGAAAAATCGAAAATTCAAAATTTGATTGCACCAAAAGTACTGAAAAATAAAAAATTACATTTTGCGGTCCAAATATGTGAGATACAAAAAAAAATAAATCAACAAAAATTATGTACCGAAAAAATGTCTACAAATTTGTTATTATTCACATTTTTATATGACACGTGGTTTTTGTTTCATTCGTAAAAAACGTCAACATTAAAAATGAAAACATTGAATTTTTGGACAAACAACACAAACCACGAAAAAAAATGAGAAAAAAGTTTTTCACCCAAAAAAAGAGCTACAAATTCGTTATAAATGATTTTTTATAGGATTCGCAGTTTTTTTTATTCATAAAAAACAACATAAAAATAAAAAAACTAAATTTTTGGACAAACGGCACAAGCTATGAAAAAAAGGAATAGACAAGAGTTGATCTCCCAAAAAATAGTGAAAACTCATCTAAATTTGTCATCAATAATTTTTTGATAGGACGCGTGATTTTTGTTTTAATCGTAAAAAATAACATCGAAAATAAAAAAATTAAATTTTTTAAAAAATGACGCAGGGTCGAAAAAAAATTAATAGACCAAATTTCTTCACCCAAAAAGGATCTACAAATTTATTATTCATGATTTTTAGATAGGAGGAGTAGATTTTATTTTAATCGTGAAAAATAGGATTAAAAATAAAAAAATTAAATTTTTGGAAAAACGACACAAGAGACGAAAAAAATGAAAAGTTTTTTGCCTAAATTTGAACGAAAAGAATAGAATCCAATGGGAAAATCCAACTATTCTTGGATACATTTTTTGCTTCTTTGAAGCGTCTACGATTATAAATATTTTTCAAGAAATCTGTATTATCATTTGAGAATAACAGAAATTTTCAATGTCTTTTCAGATCAGATAAAGCTGTGAATTAAAAATGATTTAAATTAATTTTCTTCTGAAAAAATATCTTCTCCTTTCGCTCCGCTGGGAATCGAACCACAGAACTTCCGATTGCCGGTCGGGTGCTTTCCCATTAAGCTACTAGAAAGATCGAGAGGAGAAACTTTTTTCAGAGATACACGCACGTAAGTAATACACGTGCCAACTTGCAAAAGAATGTGTGTATTTATGAAAAGTTTTTTCTCTCGATCTCTCTAGTAGCTTAATGGGAAAGCACCTCACCGGCAAACGGAAGTTTTGTGGTTCGATTCTCAGCGGAGTGAAAGGAGAAGATCATTTTCAGAAGAAAATCAATGAAAATAATTTTTAATTCATAGCTCCATCTAGTCTGAAAAGACGTTAGAAATTTCTGTTATTCTCTAATGATAATACAGATTCCTTGAAAAATTTAATTTGTACCACCTAGCAAATTAATGCGTGTATTTCTGAAAAAAGTTTCTTCTCTCGATCTCTCTAGTAGCTTAATGGGAAAGCACCCGACTGGCAATCGGAAGTTCTGTGGTTCGATTCCCAGCGGACCGAAAAGGGAAGATCTTTTCTCAGAAAAAAATTTATCAGTATAAATATTTTGTTAAGAAGACATCTTTTTTCGGTCAAAACTTCAACTACTCCGTTGAAAGTTGAACTACTTTATTGAAAATTCATATCTTTGAATAAAAATTCAATTTTTTTTGTGAAAAATTAGTTTCATTTTTCGTTGAAAATTAATTTTTGTTTAAATGCAAATTTAACAATTCCCTTTTTGATTGTAAACTTATGTTTTTTTAATTTAAAATTGGGCGATTTGGTTGAAAATTCTTCTTTTTGTAGTTGAAAATTCAAGTTTTTGGTTTAAAATTTATTTATTTTGTGGAAAATTATCTTTTTTTTTTGTAGAAAATTTATCATCTTGGTTACAAACTAAACTTTTTGATTCAAAATTCAACTCTTTAGTTGAATGTGGAACTCTTTTGTTGGTAATTTTTTTTTCTTCTCAAGATTTATTATTTTAGTTGAAAATTTATCTTTGGTTGAATATTTAACTATTTTTTCTAAAAAATGTTTTTTTCTGGGTGCAGTATTAATTTGTTTCATTGAAAATGTAACTACACGATTTCTATTTGAAAATTGATCTCTGTTTGTTGAAAATCCGTCTTTTTGGTTTGAAAATTCAACAATTTGGTTGAAAACTTAACTATTTGGTTGAAAATTAAACAATTTGTTTGAAAATCATATTTTATGTTGAAAAATCATATGTTTAGTTGAGAATTAAATTAGCTTGGTACAAAATTGAACTTTTTTGTGAAAAATAAAACTTTTTTAAAAAATTTTACTATCGTGTTAAAAATTCGTACGTTTTGGTTGAAAATTAATTTTTTTATCTAAAAATGTAGATCAACTATTTGGTCCTAAATGAACTTTTTTGTCAAAAATTTATATTTTTGGATTCGAAATGCAACTGTTTTATAGAAAATTCGTCTTTTTGGTTTTTGAAAATAAAACAATTTGGTTAAAAATCTAACTATTCATTTTAAAGTTGAACTATTTGGTTAAAAATTCGTCTTCTTGGTAGAACATGAATTCTCTGGATGCAAAAATTTATTTTTTTGTGTGAAAATTTAACTATTTGTTTAAAAATTCACCTTTTTTAGTTAAAAATTGAACTAATTGTCAAAGATTCATCATTTATAGTCGTAAATTAACTTTATTGTTGAAAATTCAGCTGTTTTACAGAAAATTTTTCTTTTTGGCTTGAAAATTCAACAATTTTGTAGGAAATTTAACAATTTTGTAGGACATTAAACTATTTGATCTTGAATTTGTTGAAAATTTACCTCTTTTGTAGAAACTCCATCTTTTTAGCTTGATAATTCAAGAATGTGGTAGAAAATTAAACTGTTTGGTCAAAAATTCAAGCATTTATTTAAAAATTTAAATATTTCGTTTAAAAGTTATTTTTGTGCTTAAAAATTAATCCTTTAGAAGTTGAGAATTCAGCTATTTGGTAGAAAATTCATCATTTCAGTTAAAAATTTAACTATTTGCTCGTTAATTACCTTTTTTGTCAAAAATTCATATTCTACGGTTCAACAATTTGTTGAAAAATTAAACTATTTATTCAAAAATTTAACTGTTAGGTTAAAAATTCGCCTTGTTTGGTAGAAAATTAATCTTTTTGGTAGAAAATTCATAATTATATTTGAAAATTCAAATATTTGCTCTTAAATTAATTTTTTTGTTGAAAATTCAGCTAGCTTGGGGAAAATTAATATCTTTTTCTTGAAAATTCAACAGTGTGAGAGAAAATAAAACTATTTGGTTGAAAATTAACTTTTTGATGAAAATATATATTTTTGGTTGAAAATTAAATCACGTTAGTAAAAAATTTAACTTTTTGGTTCAAACTTAAATTATTAATTTGAAAATTCCAGTATTCTGTTAAAAATTTGCTTTTTTTTGTTAAAGTTAAATTTTTACCTGAAAATGTAGCTATTCCATCTTTGGTTTTTAAATTTTTTCTTGTCAGTTGAAAATTGAACTATCTGGTAGGAAATTTATGTACATATTTTGTAAAAAATTCTTCTACTTGAGTAAAAAATTATTCTTGCTTGTTGAAAATTCATTATTTTGGTTGAGGATTAAATTATTTTGTTGAAGAGTCATCTTTTTTGTTTGAATCAAACTGGTTGAAAAATTCTTTTTTTTTTTTGCTGAAAATTATTTTTTTTCTGCCGAAAATGTACCAACTCTATTTTTAGTAAAAAATTAATCTTTTCTAGTTTGAAAATTCAACTATATCGTTAAAAATGCATCTTTCTTTACTGAAAACTCATTGGAAATTCATTGAAAATTTTTCTGCTTGAAAACTTTATTAATTTTTCGAAAATACGTCTATTTGAATAGAAAATTAATCTTCTTTCTTTAAAATTCATCTCTTCGGTTGAAAATTCAACTATTTTGTTGAAAATTCAACTATTTTGTTGAAAATTGGTTTTTATTTCTTGAATTCAACTGGTCGATAATTCCTTTTTTATTACTTTTTTGGCTACAAAAATTGTTTCATTTTTATTTGAAAACTTATCATTCAATTTGAAAATTTAACTATTTGGTTGAAAATTTCTGTATTTTTTCGAAATTCGTCTTTTGGGAGAAAATTGATCTACTGGGTTGATAATTCATGTTTGTAAGTTCAAAATCCATCGATTTGGTAAAAAATATAACTATTTTGTTGAAAGTTTAATTATTTAGTTGAAAATATAACTATTTTTTGAAAGTCACCTGTTTTCTGAAAAATTCGTTTTTTGGCTAGAAAATTAAACTATTTGTTTGAAAATTATGTAATCAATCAATCCAATTATGAGTCGATAACTGCACATTCGATTTAACCAATTAATCAAGGGTAAGCGATAATTTTCTAGAAGATAAAAAGACAATTTTAATCGCTCGCGCTATAAATCTCGCGTTTCCTGTAACAAGGTACTATCACTGTTCTTATAATTACTTCCAAAGCAGGAGCAAGAGTAATTATTAATATTTATTGACGGAATAACTTTCTATTGCAATTTGTTCTCAATATGTTAGATAAGAGCTATCTTAATTTTAGAAATTAAGGAAATAATCGTTAGAATTAAAATTAGTTTAAAAAAATTCATTAAGATTAGAAAGGAATGTTTTTTAATGAAGATGGGGCTTGATATAAGTGAACTGAGAGAATCAATTACCATCATTTAAATAAACTCTTGATATCGTTCTGAGTTTCAAAATTAAAGTGAATTAAACGTGATCACTTTTTTTCAAACAAAAAAAAATTAATATGCGACCAAATAGTTCAATTTTTAACTAAAATGATAAATCTTCAACCAAAAAAAAAGTTGTTTACAAAGTAGTTTAACCTTAAGCCAAGTAGTAGGAATTTAAACTATAAAAAATGAATTTGCAACTACGAAGATTAATTTTCAACCCAAAAGATAAATTTTTAACCAAATAGTTCAATTTTAAGGCCAGAAAATGAATTTTTTTCAAAACAGTTGAATTCCTAATACGAAAATATAAATTTCTGCCAATAAAGTTAATTTACTACCAAATAGTTAAAAATTTCAACCAAAGTGATGAATTTTGTAACAGATAGCTGAATTTTTAACTTACAAAGTAAAAATGTTCAACCAAATAATTTAATTTTTAACGAAAAAGATGAATTTTCTATCAGGAAGATTAATGTTTCAGCAAAGAGACAATTTTTTAAACAAATAATTAAATTTTCAAATGAATGGTTTAACTTTAGCCAAATTGTGGAATTTTCTAGTCAAAAACGCGAATTTTCTACGAAAAAATTGAATTTTTATTTCGAAAATAGAAATTTGTGACAATAAAGTTGATTTACGACCGAATCTTACCAGGAAAGACAAATTTCTAAACAAATAAAATAGTTTAATTTTCAACAAAAAAGATAAATTTTCCACCAAGAAGATAAATTTTCCACCAAGAAGATTAATGTTTTACCAAACAAACAAATTTTTAAACGGATACTTAAATTTCCAAATAAATAGTTTAATTTTTAACCAAATTGTTGAATTTTCTAGCCAAAAAAAAACGAATTTTCTCCGAGAAACTTGAATTTTGAATTCGAAAATAGGAATTTCTGACAATAAAGTTGATTTACGACCAAATAGTTAAAATTTCAACTTACAAAGAAAAAATTTTCAACCAAGTAATTTAATTTTTAACAAAAAAGATGAATTTGCCACCAAGAAGATTAATGTTTTACCAGGAAAGACAAATTTTTAAACAAATAAAATAATTTAATTTTCAACGGAAAAGCTGAATTTTCCACCAAGAAGATTAATGTTTTACCAAAAAAGACAAATTTTTGAACGAATAGTTAAATTATTCCAATAAATAGTTTAATTTTTAAGCAAATTGTTGAATTTTCAAGCTAAAAATACGAATTTTCACCAAAACAGTCGAGTTTTGAATCCGAAAATATGATTTTACAAATAGTTAAAATTTCAACTGAAATGATGAATTTTCTACCGCATAGCTAAATTTATAACTAAAAATGGAGAAATTTTCAACCAAAGATGTCATAGCTATATTTTCAGATTAAAAATTAATTTTTAATCACAAAAAAATTCCAATAGAATAGTTAAATTTTCAAAAAAATAGTTTAATTTCTCATCAAAAATATCAATTTTTTAAGAACGTATTTTAATTTTCAACCAAGATTATAAATTTCCACCAAAAAAGGTCATTTTCAAATGAATACTTTAATTTTTCACCAAAAAGATTGATTTTCTACGAACGTATTTTAATTTTCAAGCAAAAATATAAATTTCCACCAAAAAAGTTCATTTTCAACTAAATAGTTTAATGTTCTAGAAAATTGTTGAATTTTTAAGCCAAAGAGAAGAATTTTCTGCAAAACAGCTTTTTTAAAAAAAAAAAAATTAATTGGCGACAAAATAATTGAGCTTTGATCTAAAATGATAAATGTTTATTAAAAAGAATTAATTTTTTACAAAGTATTTCCACTTTAAACAAAATAGTTCTATTTATTAACAAAAAGGATGCATTTTTGACAAAGAATATTAATTTTTAATAATTCAAAAAATACGAATTTTCCAACAAATAATTGAATTTTCCGATACGAAAGACTTGAATTTTCAACCCGAAAACATACATTTTTAACAAAAAAGTTAAATTACGGCCTAATAGTTAAATCTACAACTGAAGTGATCAATATTCAATAAAAACAAAAGAATTATTTACAAAGTAGTTAAATTTTTAACCAAAACGGATAAATTTTTGACCAAGAAGATTAATTTTCCACCAAAAAAAGATTAATTTTCAAGGAAAAAATTAAATTTCCAAACAGAAAAATTAATTTTCCATCAAAAAGAATTTTTTACCAAAAAAGACAAATTTTCAAACATATAGTTGAATTTTCAAACAAATAGATTGATTGTTGACCTAATTGTTGAAATTTTAAGTCAAAAAGACGTATTTGCTACAAAATATTTGAATTTCGAACACGTAAATATGAATTTTTAACAAAAAAGTTCATTTCGGACCAAATAGTTGAATTTTCCACTAAAATGTTGAATTTACTACCAAATAATTAAATTTTCAACTCATAAAGAAAAAATTTGCGACCAAAAATGTAATAGCTACATTTTCATATAAAAAATTAATTTTTTCTCAAAGAAGCTTAGCATTTCTCGCCGGGAATATTAATTTTCAATAAAAAACCAGAAAGATTAATTTTTTACCAAAAAAGACAAATTTTCAACAAAATACAGCAATTTTCAACCAAATAACTGAATTTTCATATGAAGAAAAAAATGTTAAACCAAACAGGAACTAATTAAATTGTTAGTTAAAAAAATTATTCTAAAACAATAAATTTTAAAAAAATAGTTAAATTTCGAACAATAGGAAAGGGTTTTCAACTGAAATGATGAATCATCAAACAAATAATGATTTTTCAGTAAAATAGTTCCACTTTCAACTAAGTAGTATTATCTTGGAACTCGAATTTTTCCTAAAAATTTTATAAAATCCTGCGAAAGTAAAAAAAAACTACCTTAAAATCATCGAGATTCCTTTTTGACAATTACTGGAAATCTTAATAAATATTCTCTTATAATTAATTTTTCAACACACACAAAAATATTGTTAGTTTTTTAATAAATATTTATTTTTATTTTTTTTTGTTAATAAAAAATTATTCATTCAAAACCTTTTGCATCGCTTAAAAAGGTTAAAGAATTTTTCACGTTTAAATTATTTTCGAATCTTCTCAAAACTTCTACATATATCTTAAACTTTCTCGATTATTTTCAAAATTAATAATTGTTCAATTGTCATTTATTAATCAAAAAAGTTTGTTGTAAATCTTTTCAAATATTCTCTTCAAATTAATTTTTCAAAATAAACAATCATTCTAAAATTTCCCAGCAAACTTAAGAATCTTTTTTTATTCTCTGAAAACCTTTAAAGATCCTTGAAAAGCTTCAAAAGTTTATTTCGAAACCTACAGAAATCTAAATTTAGTTTGTTATTTTTCAAAATATTTGCTAGTTTTAAATTAAGTTTGGAATTTCTCAAAACTTGTAAATATCTCTTAAACTAACTCAAATTTTTTCTAAAGTGATAATTGTTCAATTGTTATCCTTGCATCAAAATTCATTAATTTCACTTACATTTATTGAAAAATTGTTAAATACAAGAATTAAAATTGTAAAGTTCAAAGTTTAAATTTACCACTATGAAATATTAACGATTCAAGGCTTTCTATTGTAAATAGTTCGGTTTAATATTTTTAATTTTTAATATTTGATTTATAATTGCTGATTTTCAATGAAAAAGTAAAATATAACTAAATATTCAAAAAAAAAGTAATCCTTAATTAAAAAATTAAAAATTAAATAGTTAAAAATGTAATATTTTAGACTGAAACAATATTTGAATAGCATTTGGAATTGAATTAGTTTTAATTTTTTTAATTTTTTAATTTTCAGTAAAAAAAAATTAATTTTTAACCCAAAAAATCAATTTTTCAACAAAATAGATAAATTGTTAACAAAATAGTTGACTTTTCAACCAATAAGAATAAGAGAATAAGAGAATAAGAGAATTATAAAATAAGAGAAATAAGAGAATAAGAGCGTTTAATTATGAATCTGTTAATTTGAAATTATTTAAAAATTAAGAATAGTTTATAAAGTTTCAATAGGAAGTTTACATTTGTTCAACTACTGAAGCTTTCAAATTGAAAAATTTCTATTATTTAAAGCTTCTAAATATATTTTAAACTTACTTGATTATTTTCCAAATTAATAATGGTTCAATTGTCATTTATTAATCAAAAAAGTTTGTTGTAAATCTTTTTAAATATTCTCTTAAAAAAATTTTTAAAAATAAATAATCATTTAAAATTTTCGCAGCAAAATTAAGAATTTTT
>CAKNYM010052106.1:279167-291824 GCA_932195095.1 Andricus curvator
TTTTCAGCAAAGGCGATTCATTTCCTACCAAAAATTAGAATTTTCGACAAATTACATGAATTTTCAACTAAAAAGGAACAATCTTAAACTGAAAATTGAATAGTTTAATTTTCAGTAAAAAAAATTAATTTTCAACCCAAAAAATGAATTTTTCAACAAAATAGATCAATTGTTAACAAAATAGTTGAGTTTTCAACCAAAAAGTTGAATTTTCAGCAAAGGCGATTCATTTCCTACCAAAAATTAGAATTTTCGAAAAATTACATGAATTTTCAACTAAAAAGGAACAATCTTAAACTAAAAATGGAATAGTTCAATTTCCAGTTAAAAGAATTAATTTTCAACCCAAAAAATCAATTTTTCAACAGAATAGATCAATTGTTAACAAAATAGTTGAGTGTTCAACCAAAAAGTTGAATTTTCAGCAAAGGCGATTCATTTCCTACCAAAAATTAGAATTTTCGACAAATTACATGAATTTTCAACTAAAAAGGAACAATCTTAAACTGAAAATTGAATACTCCAATTTTCGTAAAGAAGAATCAATTATCAACCCGAAAAATCAACTTTTCAACAAAATAGATAAATTGTTAAGCAAATAGTTGATTTTTCAACCAAATAGATGAATTTTCAACTGAAAAAGAACAATCTTAATCTAAAAATGAAATAGTTCCATTTTCAGTAAAAAGAATTAATTTTCAACCCAAAAAATCAATTTTTTATCAAATAGTTGAACTTTTAACCAAAAAGATGAATTTTCATCAAAGAATATTAATTTTTAACCAAACACGTGAAATTTCAACCAAATAATTAAATTTTCAACTACAAAAGATAGATTGTTACTAAAAATGGAATCGACAAAAAAAAAAGTGTAAAAATTTATATTTTTTTGTAATTTTCTACAATAATTTACGTAAAATTAAAAGTGCTTTTATGAGGTCAAACACCCAAATTAAAAAAATGTAAAATCCTGTAGTTTTCTGTAGTTTTCTGTGATACCTTGTAGATTTTTACAACAAAGTAAAAAAAATATTAAAAAGTTATAAAAATTTTTTAATTGTAGAAGCTTATACTTAATCGTTAATTTTTTTACTTTTCTACAAGAAAATACAATAATAAAATAAGCTATTTGTATTTAACTGTATTTTATTGTTAAATTTTTAATATTTTTTTCGCAAAAAAGTACAGATTTAAAAAAAATTACAGTTGTAGAAATATTGTACTTTCTTGTAAAATTTTTTCCACCAGTTAGGAAAACTCTTGAAGATTAGAAAGGGATGGTTTTAAGGTGAGATAGGGGCTTGATAAATAGAGTGAATCAATTTTTTTTTTCTTGATATCGTTTCGAGTTGTTAAAAATTGAAGTGAATTAAACGTGAAGAGCGCGGGAAGAGAACTAGCTGGATAAGGCAAAGGGCGTATCACCGATATTTATTATACGCCGACGATTAGCCGTCTAGCGATCATGCGATCGGGCGCGATAAATAAGAGTTATCGATTTCCACATTGACATGTTATATCTCCCAGATGAACTCGAAAGCGCGAAAGAAGGTGGGCGGTAAGATAAAAAAAAAGGAATAAACTGAAGTGGGCTTGGTTAAATAATAAATAATGAATAATAAATAATAAATAATAAATAATAGCACGCGCTTCTAACCCTTACCCCAATCATATTTCAACCGAGTGCAAGAAAAAGTTCATGGTCCTCAGAGGGATCATCGTCTACTTACAGAAGGTGAAGTAACTTTCAACGAGGAATTTAATGATGACCTTTATTTTGATCTTGACGATGACCTTCATGGTTTTTTCAAGGTCAACTCTTTTTAAAAATGGAAACCCCCTTTTTCACATCGGCAATCGATAGAGCGGGAAATTTTACGTTCAAATATGTGCCCAGGTCGTACATAGGTACATTGTAACCTTAGAAAGGGGTTTCCGAAAGAAAAAAGATGACCTTGAAATGACCTTTAAGTTAATCGTCAAGGTCATGCTCAAGGTCACTACTGAATACGTCTTGTTAAAGTCAGTAACTTTGCTCGTTACGAAAAAAATTTGAAAAGCTTCTATTCACAGAGGTATGCAGACCTTGTTTAAGTTTAAATGACCTTAAAGTGACCTCAAAGGTTAAAATGTATCTAAGTATGACCTGGGTACACAATTCAACGTGAAATTTCCTGCTCTATCGATTGCCGATGTAAAACAAGGGGTTACCATTTAAAAAAAAAGGTTGACCTTGAAAAACCCTTGAAGGTCATCGTCAGGATAAAAATAAAGGTCACCATTGACATTTTAGTTGAAAGTAAGTTGAAAAGACAAATTTTTATAAAAAAGTACAACATTCCTACAACTGTAATTTTGTTATAAAAACATGTACTTTTTTGTAAAAGATGTACAAAATTTAACAAAAAAAATATAGTTAAATACAAATAGAT
The DNA here is from genome assembly GCA_932195095.1 of Andricus curvator. Classification (NCBI taxonomy): domain Eukaryota; kingdom Metazoa; phylum Arthropoda; class Insecta; order Hymenoptera; family Cynipidae; genus Andricus; species Andricus curvator. The sequence goes on from CAKNYM010052106.1 coordinate 281,600, forward strand.
AATTTTTTTCTGTATTTTCGTGTATAAAAGTACGAAAATTTACAATAAACTGCAAGTTTCTACAATTCAAAAATTTGTATAACTTTTTATTAATATTTTTTTCACTTTGTTGTAAAAATCTACAAGGTATTACAGAGAACTACTGAATTTTACATTTTTTTTAAATTGGGTCTTTGACGTCATAAAACACTTTTAGTTTTACGTGAATTATTGTAGAAAATTACAAATCTTTAAAAAAAATACAAGATTTCACAAAAGTTGAAATATTTGGAAACTTTACTTAAAATGATGTTCTATATTTTTACAATTTGCAAGCCTCACCAGTTAAACAAATGTGAACGTTCGATTGGAACTTTATAAACAATTCTTAATTTAAAAATAGTTTAAAAAATTAAACGCTCTTATTCAATTCCAACTCCTGTCAAAATATTGTTTAAATCTGAAATATTATATTTTTAACTCATTTAATTTAAAATTAAAAAATAAATAAATAATTTTAAACTGAATTATTTGAAATAAAAAGCCTTGATTCGTTAATATTTCAGAGTGTTAAATTAAAACATTGTACGTCACAAATTTCATTTTTCTATTTAACAAATTTTTAATATGCAAGTAAAATTATCGGATTTTGATGCATAAATAACAGTTGAACAATTAAGATTAAAAAAATTAGATTTGCGAAAAAATTCAGCTAGTTTAAGAGATATTTACAAGTTTGAGGCTCGGTTTTGAGAAGATTCAAACTTAAATTGAAACTTAAAAAGATTTCGAAAAATTAAAAAAAAATAAATTTAGATTTTTGAAGATTCAGAAATAAAATCATGAAGCTTTATGTTGATCTTTAAAGGTTTTGAGAAAAAATTTTTTTTAACTTTGCTGGAAAAATTTTAAATAATTTTTTTTTTTGAAAAATTAATTTTAAGAGAATATTTAAAAAGATTTTCGACGATTTTTTGAATAATTAATAATAATTGAACAATTATTGATTTGGAAAATAATCGAGTAAGTTAAAAATATATTTAGAAGTTTTGAAAAGGTTCAAAAATAATTTGAAACATGAGAAGATTCCAAAACATTTAAAACACAATATAGATTTTTGAAGATGTCGAACCTAAAATTTATAAGCTTTCTGAGAGTTTTGGAAGGTTTTGAATTAATAAAAAAATTGTATCAAAATTCCTAGAAAAACTAACAATAATTTTTTTTTGAAAAATTAATTTAAAAATAGTATTTAATAAGATTTCCAAAATTTTCAAGAAAGAATCTGGATGAATTTCAGGTAATTATTTGGCTTTTGCAAAATTTCCAAAAAAATTTTGGGAAAGTTCAAGTTCTAAGATAAAAAATTATTATTAGATTGCTGGACATTTTTTTTCAAATAAATTTCCAAGGAAATATTTAAAAAGATTTAAAAACAAATTTTTAAAATACCTTAAAATATCTCAAATCTTTTGAAATCCGATTAAACAACTGAATTCTCTTGACAATTCCATGGAATTATTTTAAATATCCTGAAATCTTTTTAATTATTTGAAATCAATTTAAAAAATCCTTGGAATCTTTTAAAATACCCGACAATATTTCAAATTCTTCGAAATTCCATTAACTTACTAAAAAAAATTAAAATTGCTTAAAATCTTTCAGAATACCCTAAAATATTTTAAATCTTTCAAAATCCTTTGCAACTTTTTCATGATCTTAAAAATTCCTTCAAATTTGTAAAAATACCCTAAAATCTCTCAAATCTTCTGAAATTTCTTCATATTAATACAATCTATTAAAAACTGCTTCGAATATTTCAAAATATTCTCAAATATTTCAAAAAATTTGAAAACTTTTGAAATCTTTTGAAACTTTTAAAGATGCTTAAAAGTACTTGGAATCTTTCAAAATACCCTAAAATATTTTTAATATTTCTAAACCTTTTTCAATTTTTTTACGCTTTTGTAAATTCCTTGGAATTTTTAAAAATACCCTGAAATCTTTAAAATACTTTGGAATCACTTCAAATTATTGAAATCTATTCAAAAAATCCTTGAAATCTTTTGAAATACCTGAAATTATGTAACCTAAAAAATGAATTTTCATAATAAAATTTGACTTTTCACCAAAAAAATGACTTCTTCACAAATTTTTTGAATTTTCTACAAAGTAGAATAATTTTGGACCTGATATTATTAAATTTTCAACAAAATACTTGACTTTTTAACTAAAAAGATGAATTTTCTAAACTAAATAAAATGATGCATTTATAAACAAAAAATAAATTTTGAGCAATGTCGTTTAACTTTTAACCAAGTAGTTGAATTTTTAACCAAAAAAATTCTTCATTTTATACCCAAAAAAAAAAACGAAATTTCAACAAAATACATGAATTTTTAACTAAGAAAGACAAATTGTAATAAAAATAAAGGAATTAAATTGTCAGTTGAAAAAATTAATTTTTAACCAAAAAAAAAAAAACAATTTTCAACCAAAACATTTTCATCCTAAATCAAGAATATTTAACTAGAAAAATTAATTTTTAACAAAGTAGTTCAACTTTCAACCAATTAGTTGAATTTTCAACTGGAAAAAGATCAGTTGCCAACTAAAAATGGAATAATTAAATTTCCGTTACAAAAACTAAATTTCAAACAAAAAGTTAAATTATCAACTAAAATTCTGAATTCTCAACTGGAATAGTTGAATTTTGAGTTAAAAAATTAATTTTTAACCAAAAAACGTTTTTTAAACCACATAGTTCAATTATCAAGCAAAGAGATAAATTTTCAACTAAAACGAAAAATCTCCAACCAAAAAATGACTTTTCAACAAAATTGTATATTTTTAAAGAAGTGTATTAATTTTCAACCAAGTAGTTGAATTTTCAACCAAAAACACGAATTTGTAATCAAAAAGAATATTTCTCTATCCAAGAAGAGATAAATTTTTAATTTAAACAACATTATTTTCCAACGAAACAAAAAAGTTATAACGAAAAAAGAAATTTTTCAACCAAAGAGAGGAATTTTTAACTGAAATCATGCATATGCAACCAAAAAATGAATTTCCAACTAAGAAAATTAATTTTTTATACTAAATTACAAATTTGAAACAGATAAATGATTTTTCAACAAAAGTTTATTGTCACCAAATAGTTGAATTTTAATTAAAGTAGTTGAATTTTTAAACTACAAGATGAATTTTCAACCAAGAAGATAATTTCTACCGAAAAAGACGAACTTTCAGCAACAACAAAAACTTTTTACCCAAGTAGTTGAATTTTCAACTAAAAAAATTCCAGTAATATATTCGTAATAATTTCAATAGAAAAATTAATTTTTTCTCAAAAAAATAAACCACATTTGCAACCAAATGGATGAATTTTTAAAAAAAATGGTGCATCTACAAAAAAAATAAATGTTTAGCCAAGTAGTTCAACTTTTAACCAAGAAGTTGACTTTTCGACCAAGAAGATTAATTTCCTATCAAAAAAGATAAATTTTTAATAGAATATTTTTTTAAAACAGTTGCGCTTTCAATCAAAAAATAACTTTTCCAATAAATTGTTGAATTTTCTACACAGTTAGAATAAAATTTTACCAAATAATTGAATTTTCAACTAAGAACGATAAATTGTGACAAAAATGAAGTAATTAAATTTTCAGTCAAATATATTAATTTTCAACCAAAACAACGAATTTTTGAGGAAATAGTTCAAATATTCATCAAAACATTTCTAGTTGAAATCAAGAATCTTCAGCCAGCAGTTCGAATTTCAACCAAGTAGTTGAATTTTCATCTGACAAAGATCAACTTACAACTTAAAATGAAATTTTTAAATTTTTAGTTAAAAAAATTAATTCCCAACAAACACAAAAAGGGATTTTGAGCGACATAGTAAGACTTTTAATCAATGAAGTGAATTTTCTACCAAAGTGGTTGAATTTTCAAAAAAAGACAATCAATTTTCAACCAAAAGTGAAATAGTTGACAAGTATTCCAATTGTGAATTTGTTCATAAAATTGTTCATAAAATTAACAATTATTTTTCATAAATAAATTGTATTAAGCGAAGGATTTTTCTAAGTAATTTAAAATTGTTTTGGTCGAAACAACGAAATCTGCTCGTTGAGAATTAGGGAAGTTGTGAATTTGTTTATAAACAAGATTATAAAATGAATAATTTATAAATAAATAAAATAATTTTTTTAAGATGTTGAAACCTGCTGAATATTATTCATAGGGAGTGTCTGCACTGATATCATGATATTTTACATAAATATATGTAGTTTCAAAAATATAGGATTATTTATAAAAAAAATGTTTGATGTCAACTTTGTTGTTAAATGAAAATTAACTAGTAAAAAATTATATCTCTCTGATGTTCAACACCTTATTCCATTATTCTACTATAACATTAATAATGTATTTCTGATTCACCCTATTGACGATGAGCTCTACCTTTCTAATTAATTTAATTAAAATGTTTGAACAAGGACACTAAATCGTGCAGAAATTTCTGCGAGTGAGTGTTTTTGTTGAAACATAGTACATGCACATGAAGTTCAGTGCGCATTTGCGTTGAGGAAAGGCAAGGGCGAGGAAAGATGCTGTAGTGTAATTAATGGTGGTGCGACTTCGTCACAAATCAAGTTTCCTATCTCGTAATTCATTTCCCCTGACGTGTATTTAAATAGAGTTGATCAGAAGAGTCGAATAGGGGCTTCACATACCTGCATTCTCTAATGAAAACTGTAAATATTTGATAAAATATTGTATACACTACCGTTGGAAATAAGGAATTTTTTTTCACCTTCTTTTTCATTTATAACGTGCCTGCTGAGGGTTTACACAATTTCCTTTTTCTTTTTCTACTCCTTTCCTACCTACTTATGCTTTCCTACCTACTCATGCTTTCCATTCTTTTTCTTCTACATACCCTGATTCTACAACTCCTTTAGCTCTTTCTACCTTCTTCATCCATTCCTCTCCCAGTCCCTTCTTCCCTACAGTTTTCTTCACATTCTTTTGACATCCTCTTCTCCTCTCATTTTCTCTCCTACAACCATCTCATACATGCTTCATCCTCTCCTCTCCTCTTCTCCTTTCCTCTTATACAACCATCGCATGCATGCTCCCATGTCTCCTCCACTTATTCACATACACTGTATTTTCTCTTCTCATACTTCTCCCAATACGATTCTCTTCATTTCCTATTCTCCATCTAACTTTTCTTGTCAATCTCTACTTTCCTTATCCTCTTTCCAGATATTTTGGCAATCCTCTTTTTCATCACCTTATACCATTTATTGTATCTTCATTCCCTATTCCTTCCATCTATCTCACTTCTCTACTCACTTTTTCCTTCTTCCCCTCGCGTTAACTCTAATGACCTCTTTCTTCCACCTCTTTGTAACACTTCATTGCTAACTCCCCTCCCTTTCCTTTCCATAGCTTCCCTTCAAGTTTCCACGTCCTCTTTTCGGCCCTTGTTCCTAATGTATCTCTTTGAGTCTCTTCTCTCACCATATAAGAGTTCTCAAGTCTCTCCTTAAGGACCATCTAATACATCTCTCTTGTAACCTCTCTAAATCCCTCATCTCCTACCATCTCTATACTTCTGCTCCATATCATAATACGGGCCATACTACGAATCAAATACCTCAGTTTTTCGCTATCCAAGCACTTTTCTAACTCCGTAATTAAATACGTAATTCCTTCCTTATTCTCCGCCAACGACACTATATCATTTGCATATACGAGTGTATATATTTTCTGTTTTATACCTTTGATGAACCGTATCTGATTCGGTGAGATTATCTCTTCCTTTCCTTCTCTCTTCAAATTTTTTTCCTTTTTTCACTGTATGCAATACTATCCTTTCCTTTCATATTTTTGGCCAACCTACCCCTCTCCATAGCCTCTTGCACATTATACACGCCTACTGCTTTAATTCCTTTCCCCCGTACATATTTCCAAACTTCATTTGGGATTTCATCCATACCTGCTGCCTTCCCATCCTTCATTGACCCTATCCTCTCTCTTTCTTCCCTTATGATATCCTTTTCTCGCTCTTTTTTCATTCCCCATTTCACTCCTTCTGTTATTTTTTTTTCTACTCCTCACAATTCCCAAAAATACTTGTTCTATTCTAACATTTTGTTTTCATGATAAATTCTTTTCCTTCTTCCCTCTTTCTTTTTACTACTTTCTATACTTCTTCTTCGGTGATAGCTTTTTCTGCCTCCTTTTCGAACCTTTTATTTCCTTCCTCTTTTTTCTATCACGCAATTCATTATACTCTTGCTTCTTCCTTTTGTATTCCTCTGCACTTCTCTGCCCGCTTCTACATTTTCTTAATTCTTTTTTCCCTCCTATTTTCTTGTTCTTACATTCCTTACCCCAGCAGCCTCTTTCTGTCACTAACTTTTTTTTTAACTGTATCTTCTAATATTCTTTTTAATTTTTCCACCACTATTTTTCATCTCTACGTTTACATTTCCCTCTCCTCTTCCTCATCTGTACCATCACTATTAGAGGAAGAAAGTCCAATTTTACGTATCCCTCATGTTTACCTCATCGTCCTCAATAAAATAGTCTATCACGGTACCTTTTTACCTTCTCTATGATTGTATTATCTTTCTTTATCACCCTTTATACAACCGCTTAGGATATATCGTCCCAACTCTTCCAATCTATTCAGTAAATACCTTCTGTCTCCATTTATTACTGTGGAAGAAAAATGAACATGGGTTAAGTATAGGAAAACACAGATAGAAGGTATATGGTGGGATTGGGACGAAGAGAGGGAATATTTAGTGAAATGTGAGATGACTGGTGAATATGTGAGAAAAGAGTGGGCGATATTGAAAAGAAGTGGGAAAGAAAGAGAAATAATAAATGAAAGAAGAAAAGAATGGAGGATTTACAACTGTAATGTAGCTGGCTTAAAAAGTAAGGATAGGAAGTTCATGAAAAATTTGGGGCAATGGGAAGTTGTGATGATGGAGACGTGGCTAGATGAAAGGGGGTGAAGAGAGTAAAGAAAAGGCTGCCGAGGGGATACAGGTGAGAGGTACAAGAGGCAAAGAGAACAAATAAAAAGGGAAAAGTAATGAGAGGAATGAAAATGGGAATAAGGAGCGGTGTGATAGGGAAGAAAAAATATGGAAATTGTTTTAAAAAATGAAGAAAAAGAATCACGGAAAAAGAGTTGAAGATAGAAGAGGAGTGTTGGATAAGGAACGATATGATAGGAAGGAAAAAATATGGGAATAGGTTGGAAGAATGAAGAAAAGGAATAATGCAAAAAGAGTTAAGGATAGAAGAGGAGTGTTGGAAGATATTAGGGGTATATTTAAATAGGGATATGGAGGGGAAAAGAGCGGAGTAAAGAAAGATAATGGAAGGAAAGGAAGAAGCGAGTCTTCTACGTCCGGGAAGTGGTTATCACCGACTGAAACTTGACGCAAAACAACCTTCTCTTTTCTCCAATATTTCATAGTTTACAACAGTCCACTTTCCTACAATTTCAGCCCTAAAAACTCCCCCTATTTTATTTCCCCATCCCCTCAATTCTATCGTCTTTCCTCTTCTTTCTTCTACCTCCTTCAAACATCCTTTTGCTAACTCCTCTTACTTTCCCTCCCTTAGCTTCCCCCCAAACTTTTATGCTCTATCTAATACCAGAATTATTCCTTTACGCATCTTCTCTTACCATCTATCTAGGCGTCTTCCAGTCTAACCCTAGCGTCCTTTCTTGTAATCTCTCAATGTCTTTCCTTTCTTTCCATTTCCATACTTGGTTCCATAGCCTAATACCGACCACACCAGCATGTAAAATAACCATATTCTTCTTCTCCAATCTTTTTTAAACCTTTTTTCTCCCAATTCTCTCTCATTAGAGATCCGTGAACTATATTTGTTTGCAAGGCACATCCCAAATATTTAAACTCCTTCAGTTCTTATAACTTTACTCCTTTCCAACTCCCCGTCGATTATTTTTTTCTTCCAGCAATTCTTTAAACCTCATTATTCTTGTCCTATCTGCATTCAAATCAACTTTTTCCCATCTAAGTATTTCTCTAATCCTGTAATTCTTCACATTCTTTACTTGATTTCTTCTTCAACGTTGGAGATTATTATATTCAATACCTTCTCTTATCTCTCTTTCCAGTGGCTATATTTTTTCCCTCAACTTCTTTCTTGAACCTCTCTGGTGAAACTTATATAATTTTGGCATTAGCGTCACTCCCCTATAATCTCTAACATCCTCCGCTTTTTCACTATCGGTACCACGACCCCATCTTTCAATAACTCTGCCAGCAATCTCCTCTATATACTTCAGTTCTTCCCTTGCATACTTCCAGACTTTATTTGGAATCTTATCTATACCAGGTACCATCCCATCTTTAATTATTCCTGAAACCTTGACTATTTCTTCCCTTGTTATGTCATCTTCCACTTCTGTTTCACTCCCATCTTTTTTACTTTCCTAACTTTCTTCTCTACCCCTTCTCGAAAATCTATATAAAATTTTTGTTTTATTTAAGCATCTCAATATCCTAATGGTTTAATCATTTACTTATTTTTCTATCTCTAGGGACTACCTTACAAGTATGATTGAATACACAAAATCATAGATATTATATGGTGGGATCTTGAAGAAATAAGGAAGAAGTTAGTAAAAAGTAAGGTGAAATGGGACTAGGGGAGAAAGGAATGGAAAAGAGGGAAATGAGTAATAGTAGGAAACGAAACGAGGCAAAAAATAATAGAAGATAAGAATGGAGGATATGCTACTAGAATGTAGCAATACGATACGATATTAATAAGTGTAGCAAGAAAGGATGGGAAAGAAATGAAAGAAGAAGAAAAAAGGATTAATAGTAAAAGACCTGACGATGAGAGAAGAGAGGTGGAAGATAGTGGGTTTTATGTAAACGGAGATATGCAAGAACAATCAGAGAAGATAAATGGAGAACTGATTAAGCTTATAACAGAAGATTTAAAAGCGAAAACACGAGATAGAGGAGGAAGAGAATTTGAAGCAAAGCGAGGAAGAAAATCCAAAGACAGGATACTGGATGGAGAGGGTAAGAAATTGTTGAAGAGCTTAGAGGAGATGGAATGGTTAAAATCAAACCGAAATATAGAGGTGGATGAGGAAGTGTGTCAAGAAACTAGAGGTGGGTGATTACATAGCTTCAGATAACTTTTCCATAATAGTGACATTAGAGAGAGAAAAGAGTAATAACAGTGAGGATAAAAATAAAATAAGAATAGAAAGAGAAGGGAGGGGATAATAATAGGAGAAATAAAAAGAGCGTTAGAGGAAACAATGAAAAAAGTAGTTACTGAAGGAGGAACTAGAAGTGGATGGAATAAGGAATGTAAAGAGAAACTAGCTGTGAATTCGATCTCGAGTGTTTCCACTTTGTTTGTATTTTTAATTATATGGTGCTCATTTCAAGAGCACTTTGCTTCTTGTTAGCAAATTTATTTGCTTCCTCATAGAGGAAGCATTAGTTATTTTTTTCAATAATAGACAAACCAAAGTCTTCATTTTGATCAATATAAAAATAGAAATTTACAAAAAATACGAAATTACAAAAGAATACAAACAATTTTTTAAATACTAAGAATATATCCAATACAAATCAAACAAATCAAATTTTGTATTCGAAATGATAATTTTTCGAGCTGGAAAAGGGAAGGGAAAAAATTTTGTCGCACCCTATCCCTTTCCCAGCTTTATGATTTCTTTACAAAAATTGTCAGATTGCTATTTGAAAATTTATGATCAAAAAGTCTTTTCTATTCATGCGTCAACTTTGAATTATGTTGATGAAAAAAGTTTTTCTGCTTGAAACAAATGATTCAAATATTATAAATGAGCATAACTTCCTTAATCTTCAATAAAGGGTATTAATATTATAGATCAATCGTTTTGCCTCGAATCAAGGAATCTTTTCCGTTCTTGCATCAATTTTTAATTATGTTAGTGAAAGAAGTTTTACTATAAAAAACGGATTTTCAGAATATATAAATTACCATGACTTCCCTACTCTTAAATAAAATGTATCAACATTGCAGGTCAATCGATTTGTCTCGAATCAACACTTTTTTTCTGTTCTTGCATCAACTTTAAATTATATTATTGAAAAAAATTTTACTATAAAGAATCAATTTTTAAAATATATAATTTACCATAACTTTCCTACTCTTTGATAAAATTTAA
>CAKNYM010052106.1:291834-304276 GCA_932195095.1 Andricus curvator
CGACTTTGAATTATATTAATAAAAAAAGTTTTACTATAAAAAACCGTGTTTTCAAATTTTATTCATTACCATAGTTTCTTCACTCTTCAATAAAATGTATTAGTATTATAGGTCAGTCCATTTGTATCGAATCCACACTTTTTTCTATTCTTGCATCAACTTTGAATTATATTATTGAAGAAAGTTTTACTATAAAAAACCGATTTTCAAAATATATAAATTTCCATAACTTCCCTAATCTTCAATGAAGTGTATCAATATTTAGGTCAATCGATTCGTCCCGAACCAGGGAATCTTTTATATTCTTGCATCAACTTTGAATTATGGGAAGACAAAATTTTTACTATAAAAAACCGTATTTCCAAATGTTATGCATTACCATAGCTTCCTTACTCTTCTAAAAAATATACGAATATTTAGGTCAATCGATTCGTCCCGAACCAAGGAATCTTTTATGTTCTTGCATCAACTTTGAATTATGGTGAAGACAAAAGTTTTACTATAAAAAGCCGTATTTTCAAATATTATGCATTACTATAGCTCCCTTACTTTTCCATAAAATGTATCAATATTATAGGTCAATCGATTCGTCTCGAATCAACACTTTTGTTGCTGTCCTTGCATCAACTTTGAATTATATGATTGAAAAAAGTTTTACTATAAAAAATCAATTTTAAAAATATATAATTTACTATAACTTTCCTAATCCTTAATAAAATGTAATAATATTGCAGGTCAATCGATTCGTCTCGAACCAAGGACTCTTTTATATTGGTGCATCAACTTTGAAGTATGTTAAAGAAAAAAGTTTTACTAGAAAAAACCGTGTTTCCAAATATAATGCATTACCATAGCTTCCTTACTCTTTATTAAAATGTATTGATATTATAGGTCAATCAATTCGTCTCAAATCAACACATCTTTTGTGTTCTTGCATCACCTTTGAATTATATTAATGAAAAAAGTTTTACTATAAGTAACCGATTTTCAAAATATATAAATTACCATGACTTCCCTACTCTTTAATACAATTTATCAACATTTCAGGTAAATCGATTTGTCTCGAACCGAGGAATCTTCAATATATTCTTGCATCAACTTTGAATTATGTTGAAAAAAAAGTTTTGCTATGAAAAATCGTATTTCCAAATATTATGCATTACAATAGCTTCCTTACTCTCCTATAAAATACATTAATATTTCGGTCAATCAATTCGTCCCGAACCAAGGAATCTTTTATATTCTTGCATCAACTTTGAATTATGTTGAAGAAAAAAGTTTTACTATAAAAAACCGTACTTCCAAATATTATGCATTACCATAGCTTCCTTACTCCTTAGTAAAATATATTAATAGTATAGGTCAATCGATTTGTCTCGAATCAACATTTTTTTCTGTTTTCGCATCAACTTTGAATTACATTAATGAAAAAAGTTTTACTAAAAAAAACGATTTTCAAAATATGTAAATTACCATGACTTCCTTGCCTTTTAATAAAATTTGTTAATATTGCAGGTCAATCGATTCGTGTCGAACCAAGGAATCTTTTATATTCTTGCATCAACTTTGAATTATGTTGAAGAAAAAAGTTTTACTATAAAAAACCGTATTTTCAAATATTATGCATTACCATAGCTTCCTTACTTTTGAATAAAATGTATTAATATTATAGGTCAATCGATTCTTCTCGAATCAAGATTTTTTTCTGTTCTTGCATCAACTTTGAATTATATTATTGAAAAAAGTGTTCCTATAGAAAAACCGATTTTCAAAACATATAAATTACCATAACTTCCCTACTCTTTAATAAAATGTATTAATATTATAAGTCAATCGATTCGTCTCGAACCAAGGAATCTTTTATGTTCTTGCATCAACTTTGAACTATGCTAATAAATAAAGTTTTACTACAAAAAAACCGATTTTTAAAATATTATTGAGTGCTACAGAAAATGCAATAAATATTTTCCGAAATCCTTCTGTCAGTTTCAAGATATTAGAAGTGAAAATAAGTCCTTCAAAATTCATCAATTTATCTGCTACCGTTTTCAAGTTATTGTGTATGATTACAAAGCTTCCTCTGTGAGGAGAAAAAAGCAAGTGAGAAAACAAAATTTTGAATTAAGAAAAGCAAAAATTAGTTGAGATAAATGTAGGAGGAAGAATAGTAGTGAAAAAGCTTCTCACGTCGTTGTAAATGTAAAATCTTTGTGTTAAAATAGAATATTTCAATGATCAGGGCTGGAGTATGCGTAGAGACAATTAGAGTGAAATTCCACCCCTGGAGATAGTGTCAGGTGAATAAATCAAAATTCATTGATGGTAGAAAGAAGATTAAAAGAAGAATGTATGATTCTCCGCTGGTGCAGGGAGCGATACGACGGAATGGGGGATGATTATGCAGGCCGTTTATTCGATAAAGGCTCGCAGCTAACGTCACGGGGGTGAGGGGTGGCAGCAGGCGAGATCTATGAGCCCGTAATATTCTATGAGCAATATTTACGGGCGTTGAGATAAGTGCGAATGTTTGCGCCGGCGAGGAGGGTTTCCGTTAAAAACTCGAGCAGCCATTTTCGCTCTGTTCCTTTAACACACTTTCAATAACTCACGATTAGCTCCGCGAGTTTCCAATTAATTTTCTACCCTATCATCCCTTAAATTATCAATAAATCGACTCATTCGTAAATCCAGATCACTTTTTTAATTTGAAGATTTTTAGAATTTCTTTCCTGGATAGATATCTTTAGCTTCGCAGTAAACCTCGGAATATCAAACCGTTGCATATCATTCTGATTATCAACTTCAGATAAAAAAATTTTAGAAAATTGAATTTTCAGAGTTGAAGAAAAAATTTCAAGTTTTCCTGAATCGGGAAATAAATCTCTACGGCGCTGGAAACTTATTTTCATTCTTTAAAAAAGTATTTCTTTAGTTTTACCTTATTCCGAATCCTATTTGTGAAAGATTTCGAACTTCCTAAGATCAACCGGGAATGTTCTAGAAAATAATGAATTTTCAAGAAAATAATGAATTTTCAAGAAAATAATGAATTTTCAAGAAAATATACGAATTTTCAACAATTATTTAAATTTTCAATCAAAGAGATGAATTTTTAAATAGAATGGAGGATCATCCACCAGCAAAATGAGCTTTTAACCAAACAGATCATCTTTCAACTGAGTAGTTAAATCAAGAAAAAAAAATTTAACTCTAAAGATTTATTATCTACCAACAAAAAGATAAATTTTCAACAAAATACACCAACTTTCAACCAAAGGGATGAATTTTTAACAAAAATGATAAATCCTAAACCGAAAACAAATTTTCAACAAGAGAGCTTGACTTTCAATCAAGTAGTTGAATTTTCAACAAAAAAACTAAAAACTAAAAAAAATTTCAATCAAAAGAGATGAATTTTCATCCAAAAAATTGAATTTGTGACAGAAAAAATGAATTTCCAAGCAAAAATATCAAATCAAAGATTTCAACCAAAAATATTCAACTTGAAACCAAAAATATTTTGATTTTTATAAAAAAGATGAAATTTCAATTTGAAAAATATTGTCATCGCAAAAGTTGAATTTTCAACAAATTATTAAATTTCAAAACAAATAATAAAATTGTATAAAAAAAAGTTCTGAACCAAAAATAAAATACTAGACTTGTGAAGTAAAAAAAAAAGACTTAACTTTTAAACAAAAATGGTTAAACCCAGGAGATTAAATATCTACCACAAAAGATGAAGTTTCAAACCAAAGAAATTAATTTTCTAACCAAGAAAAGTTTTTCAGTCAAGAGGAAAAAAGAATAATTATGTTGAGCCAATTGATAAATTTTTTAACCAAAAATACGAATTTGCAACAGAACACTTAAGTTTGTGACAAATGAAAAATTCTGAACCAAAAATATAATGCTAGACTTTTTAAAAAAAAAAAGAATTAATTTTCAAATGAAAAAAGTTGAGTTTTCAACGGAAGAAATGCATTTTCAACTAAAATGATGAATATTATACTGGAATAATTAGATTTCCAGTTAGGAAAATTAATTTTCAATTAAAGAAACCTATTTTCAACAAAATAGTTAATTTTTCAACCAAGAAGTTTAATTATCTACCAAAAAGACGGATTTTCAACCAAATAATTGAATATTCATCTCAAAACAAAATTTTAACCAAAGAGATGAATTTTCAACTAAACTGATGAATCTTTAAGAAGAAAAGTTAAGTTTTTAGTTAAAAAAATTCAATTTCAACAAATACAAAAATTTCTAAAACGTAGTTAAATTTTCAAATAAATAGGAGAATCTTTAACTAAAATGATGAACCATCAACCAAAAAATGAATTTTTTGCAAAGAAGTCCAACTTTCAATAAAGTAGTTCAATTTTCAAACACGAAAATGAATTGTCAACTGAAAAGATTAATTTTTTACCAAAGGAGATGAATTCTTAACCAAATACTTGAATTTTGATTTAAAAAGATCAATTTTAAATCGAATTGTTGAATTTTCAACTAGAAAATATGAATTTTCAACCTAAAATGGAATATTAAAATTTTCAACTAAAAAATTATTTTTCAGCCAAGCATGAAACGAATTTTCAACAGAATAGTTCATTTTCAACCGAAGAGATGAATTAAAAAAGATGACATTTTGTACAAAAAGTGATAATTTATCAAACCAAAAGACGACTTTTTATCAAAAGAGTTGAATTTTCAACTAAGAAAGATTCTTCAGTCAAGAAAAAAGTAATGTTTAAACAAATTGTCTAATTTTTAGCCAAATCATTAACTTTTTGACCAAATAATAAAATTTTTAACCAAAAAGGATAAATTCTCAACCAAAAATATAATGGTAGACTTTACAACCAAAATCTATATGGCTCTGGACATTTTTTTTTATCTTCAAAAAGCAATCGTCGAAACTCAAGGATTTTTCGTTAACAACGTACTTAAATTTTTAAACAAAAAGATTAGATTTCTACCACAAGAGAAGATTGTTTAACTAAAATTATGAATCTTCATCTGAAATAGTTAAATTTAAAAAAAAAAATGATTAAATTTTCAACTAAAGAGATAAATTCTGAATTAAAATTATGAATCATCAAAGAAAATAAAAATTGATATTTTCGTTAAAGATTCATCATTTTAGTTAAGAATTTGTCTCTTTAGTTGAAGATTCAATAATTTTGTTGAAAATTTAACTATTTCAGATGAAGAATTGTGGTAGAAATTTCATCTCAGTTAAAAATATTAAGTTTTTTAGAATACCTCTTCTGCATCTTCAGTCTTTTTTTCATTTGAGCGAAACAGGTGAGTAAATGAGTATAAGGTAGAGTTAACTAAACTAATCAAAAGCGATTGGCTATCGGAATATTTGAAGGAAAGGAATGATGATGATAATGATGATGAAAGGATGATTAAGGATGATTTTGAACCAATAAGGATGAAATTTCTACCAAAAGGGATGACTTTTCCAACCAAAAAAGATGAATATTCATCAAAGGAGTGGAATTTTCAAGAAGATAATTAAATTGAGAACCAAATGCTGAATTTTTAACCAGAGAAGATGAATTTTCAACCAAAAATATAATCCTTTTAAGTACACCTTTTCTGGAAAGATATCTTCAGTCCCTTCTTCATTTGGGTGAAACAGGTGTAAAAATGAGTATATGCGAATATTCATCAAATGAGTGGAATATTTCAAGAAGATAATTAAATTGGCAACCAAATGAAGAAATTTTTAACCAAAGAAGATGAATTTTCAACCAAAAATATAATCCTTTTAAGTTCACCTTTTCTGGAAAGATATCTTCAGTCCCTTTTTCATTTGAGTGAAACAGGTGTAAAAATGAGTATATGAGAATATTCATCAAATGAGCGGAATTTTTCAAGAAGATAATTAAATTGGCAACCAAATGAAGAAATTTTTGACCAAAGAAGATGAATACTCAACAAAAAATATAATCATTTTTAGAACATCTTTTCTGGATAGATGTCTTCAGTTTCTCTCTCATCTGAGTGAAACAGCTGTGCAAATGGGTATAAGTTAGAGTTAACTAATCAAAAGCAATTAGCTATCGGAATATTTGCAGGATGAAATGATGATGATTAAGAAAGGATGAATAAGGATGATTTTGAATCAATAAAGATCAAATTTCTACCAAAAGAGATGACTTTTCCAACCAAAAAGATGAATATTCATCCAAGGAGTGGTATTTTCAAGAAGATAATTAAATTCACAACCGAATGATGAAGTTTTTAACCAAAGAAGATGGATTCTCAAGTAAAAATATAATCCTTTTTAGAACACCTTTTCTGGAAAGATATCTTCAGTCCCTTTTTCATTTGAGTGAAACAGGTGTCGAAATGAGTATATATGAATATTCATCAAATGAGTGGAATTTTCAACAAGATAATTAAATTGACAACCAAATGATGATGTTTTTAACCAAAGAAGATGAATCCTCAACCAAAAATATAATCATTTTTAGAACACCTTTTCTGGATAGATGTCTTCAGTTTCTTTCTCATCTGAGTGAAACAGGTGTGCGAATGGGTATAGGTTAGAGTTAACTTAACTAATCAAAAGCAATTAGCTATCGAAATATTTGCAGGATGAAATGATGATGATTAAGAAAGGATGAATAAGGGTGATTCTGAATCAATACAGATCAAATTTCTACCAAACGAGATGACTTTTCCAACCAAAGAGATGAATATTCATCAAAGGAGTGGAATTTTCGAAAAGATAATGAAATTGAGAACCAAATGATAAAATTATTAACCAAAGAAGATGTATTTTCAACCAAAATTATGATCATTTTTAGAACACCTTTTCTGGAAAGATACTTCATCAAGCGCTAAAATTTTTAACCAAAGAAGATGAATTATCAACCAAAAATATAATCAATTTTAGAACACCTTTTCTGGATAGATATCTGCAGTCCCTTTTTCGGTTGAGTGAACCTGGTGTGAAAATGAGTATAAATTAGAGATAACTAAACTAATCAATAGCGATTAGCTATCCGAATATTTTCAGGATGGCATGATGATGATTAATAAAGGATGATTAAGGATGATTTTGAATTAATAAAGATCAAATTTCTTCCAAAAGAGATGACTTTTCCAACCAAAAAGATGAATATTCATCCAAGGAGAGGTATTTTCAAGAAGATAATTAAATTGACAACCGAATGATGAAGTTTTTAACCAAAGAAGATGGATTCTCAAGTAAAAATATAATCCTTTTTAGAACACCTTTTCTGGAAAGATATCTTTAGTCCCTTTTTCATTTGAGTGAAACAGGTGTAAAAATGAGTATATAAGAAGATTCATCAAATGAGTGGAATTTTTGAAGAAGATAATTAAATTGACAACCAAATGATGAAATTTTTAACGAAACAAGATGAATTCTCAACAAAAAATATAATCATTTTCAGAACATCTTTTCTGAATAGATATCTTCAGTTTCTTTTTCATGCGAGGGAAACATGTGTGTAAATGAGTATAAGTTAGAGTTAACTAAAATAATCAAAAGCGATTAGCTATCGGAATATTCGCAGGATGGCATGATGATGATGAAGAAAGGCTGATTAAGGATGATTTTGAACCAATAAGGATCAAATTTCTACCAGAAGAGATGAGTTTTCCAACCAAAAAGATGAATATTCATCAAGAGAGTGGAGTTTTCAAAAAGATAATTAAATTGACAACAAAATGATGAAATTTTAAGCCAAAGAAAATGAATTCCCAACCAAAAATATAATCATTTTCAGAACACCTTTTCTGAATAGATATCTTCAGTTTCTTTTTCATTCGAGCGAAACATGTGTGTAAATGAGTATAAGTTAGAGTTAACTGAAATAATCAAAAGCGATTAGCTATCGGAACATTTCCAGAATGGAATGATGATGATTAAGAAAGGATGATTGAGGGTGATTCTGAATCAATAAAGATTAAATTTCTACCAAAGGGGATGACTTTTCCAATCAAAAAGATGAATTTTCACTAAAGAAGTGAAATTTTCAACAAGACAATTAAACTGAAAACCAAATGATGAAATTTTTAACCAAAGAAGATGATTTCTCAACCAAAAATATAATCATTTTTAGAACACCTTCTCTGGATAGATATCTTCAGTCCTTTTTCATTTCAGCGAAACAGGTGTGGAAATGAGTGTAATTTAGAGATAACTAAACTAATCAAAAGCGATTGGCGATCGTAATTTCTGCAGGAAACGAAACTGAGTGAAATTACCATTCCATCATTCTCGTAGATTACTTTCTGGGATAATGAACTAGTCGATGCAGCAACTATTGCATGATTTAGTGCCGACACTTGCCAGTTAACTACTTCGATCTTTTACAGGGCGATACAACCGGCGCTTTGCTTCTTGGGGCATTGATTGCGGCGAATCTAATTATCGGGAGATCGGATTATCGATCGAAAATGTTCGACTCCGGACGAGCGACCGCCGTAACACGGGACGGGCAAGGGACCTACCTCACCTCCTCTTATAGTACGGCTGGCTATCGGGCACGACGAGCCCAGTATCCTCATCCTCCGCTATCGAAAAGCCAGTATTTATAGCTCCATTAAGGCCAGGACTAAATCATCGCAGCAGCCACAACTTTGTTGTATCCTCGAGTAGAGTCCCGGCTGGCTGCGCTGGCGCTGCCCATGCAATACCTTCCCGGCCGCACAAACCTCTTGTCTAATATTTCGTTCCTATGCGGTCTACTACACACGCCTGTATTTCAAGTATCCGATATCGTCCACGGAGAATGAAAATTTCCTCAAACTCCATCCCAAATCTCGCCACAGTTCCTCGTTCTACGCTCGCGACTTCCCCGTCCACTTCAAAACCAACCTTCGGGACATGTATCCTGATAGGATTATGAGAGCACCCTAAATTTTCTGAAGTCGGCTGATTTCTTTGAAAGATCATAAAATAATCTTGAGTTATAGGAGTATCTTTAAGTAGCTCACATATCCTCAAGTTTCTAAATTATCCTGCAACATCTGATCTATCCTAAAGTAACACAAGAATCCTGAAGTCAGCGGATTACTTTGAAATGTCTTAGCAACAATCTTAAGTTACTGAAGTTTTTTGGATCAGTTGATATACCCTAAAGTTTCTGAATAATCATAAATTCCTGATCTATCCTGAAGTAACACAAGTAGCCTGACGTCAGCTGATTTCTTCAAAATATCTTCAAAATTATATTAGGTTCCTAGAGTCTCTTGAAGTAGATGATATATCCCAAAGTTTGTGAATAATCCCAGAGTCCCTGATCTGTCACATATTAACTCAAACATCATGAAAGCACTAGAAATTTCTTTGAAGTATCCTGATATACTCTGAAGTTACAAAGTCACTTGAAGTAGCTTCAAAATCCTGAAGTTTTTGAATGATTCCTAAGCTGCTGTCTTGTTCTGAAGGAACACGACATTTTCCGTAGTCGTTAGAAAGTTCTTTGAAATAACGTGAAGTAACTCGAAGTTTCCTAAATTCAGCTGATTTCTTTGTAATATTATAAAATAATGTGAAGTTTCTGAAGGCCTTTGAAGTAGCTGAATATCCTGAATTTTTTTAATTATCCTCAAGTCGCTGATCTAGCTTGAAGTAACACCAGTATCCTGAAGTCAGCTGATTTCTTCAAAATATCTTGGCAACGATCTTAAGTGACTGAAGTCTCTTGAATCAGTTGATATACCCTAAAGTTACTGAATAATCGTAAATTCCTGATCCATCCTGAAAAAACTCGAAATTTCCTGAAGTCAGCTGATTTCTTTGTAATATCATGAAATAATGTGAAGTTTCTGATGGCTCTTGAAGTAACTGAATATCCTGAAGATTGTGAATCATTCTCAAGTCGTTGATCTAGCCTGAACTAACACAAGTATTCTGAAGTCAGCTGATTTCTTTGAAAGATCATAAAATAATCTTGAGTTACAGAAGTATCTTGAAGTAGCTGAAATATCCTGGAGTTTCTGAATCATCCTGGAGCACCTGGCCTATCCTGAAGTAACACAAGTAGCCTGACGTCAATTGATTTCTTCAAAATATCATCAAAATAATCTCAAATTCCTAGAGTCTCTTGAAGTAGATGACATATCCTGAAATTTCCTAATGATCCTAAAGTCCTTGAGCTATCCCAGAGTGATTCAACTACCATAAAATCACCGGAAATTTCTTTGAGGTATCCTAAAATAATTTGAAGTTACAGAAGTCTTTTAAAGTAGCTGAAATATCCTGAAGTTTCTGAATTATCGAGCAGCCTCGTATCAATTTTGAAGTAACTCAAATATCCTAAAATCACTACAAATTTCTTTAAAATATACTCTCTCTTGAAGTAGCTTGAATATCCTGAAGTTTTTGAATTATTCTTAAGTCGTTGATCTAGCCTGAAGTAACACCAAGTATCCGGAAGTCAGCTGATTTCTTTGAAAGATCATGAAATAATCTTGAGTTACAGAACTATCTTGCAGTAGCTGAAATATCCTCAAGTTTCTTAATTATCCTGCAACTCAAGTAGCCTGAACTCACTCGAAATTTCCTTCAAATATCCGTAAATAATCTGAAGTTACCAAATTCTGTGAAAGAAGCTAAAACATCCTGAAGTTAATGTATTATCCTGACGTACCTGATATATCCCACAGTAACTAGATATCTCCTCAAGCTAGCTGATATCTTTGAAATATCTTCAAACAATCTGAAGTTTCTGAATTCTCTTCAAGTAGCTGAAACTTCACATAGTTTATGAATTACCTTGATTCACCTGACCTATCCTTTAGTAACTCAAAACTTTTTGAAGTCAGCTGATTTTTTTTAAATAAATAATAAAGTTACAGAAGTCATACTTCCGGATAAGTCAGGGACATAAGGATCATTCAGAAAATTTAGGAGACTTGTGTGACATCATATTATTTTAGGATATTTTAGGTGAGTTCAGGCTTCTTGAATTACTTTAGAATAGCTCGAGGACTTTAGAAAAAATAAGAAACTTCAGGATATTTCAGCTAATTCAAAGAAGTTTTGTAACTTCATATTAGAGAAGTCTATTTTAAAGAAGTCAGCTGAGTTCAGGATATTTCGAGTAAGTTCAGCTACTTCAAAAGACTTCTGTAACTTCAGATTACTTCAGTCTATTCCAAGGTATTCAGCTGATTTCAGGCAATTACATCCGGATGAGTCATGAACTTTAGAATAATTCACAAACATCAGGATATGTCTGCTACTTCAGAAGACTTCTGCAACTTCAGATAACTTCAGTCTATTCCAAGGATATGTCAAAAACCTCGGGATAGGTGAGACACTTTAGGATAATTAAGAATCTAGAGGATGATTGAGCTACTTCAGGAGACTTCTGTTACTTCAGATTATATCAGGATATTTTTATGAAATTTTCAATGACTTAAGGATACTTGGATGGGATATCTGAGCTACTTAAAGATAGGGCAGACACTTCAGAATAGGTCAAGATCCTCAGGATAGGTCAGAAACTTTAGAATAATTTAGAATCTAGAGGACGATTAAGCTACTTCAGAAGACTTCTGTAACTTCAGATTACTTCAGTCTATTGCAAAGAGCTCAGCTGACTCGAGGAGATTTTCAGTGTCTTCACGATACCTGAGCTTCTTCAAGATAGCTCAGATACTTCAGGATAGGTCAGAAATTTTAGGATAGGGAAGATACTTCAGATTATATCAGGATATTCTGATAAAATTTTCAGTGAATTCAGGATACTTAAATTACATCTGGATGAGTCATGAACTTTATAATAATTCACAAACTTCAGAATAATTCAGCTACTATAGAAGACTTCTGTAACTTTAGATTACTTCAGTCTATTCCAAAGAATTCAGCTGATTTCAGGCAATTCGGAGTGACCTCAGGATACTTGAGCTACTTCAAGTTAGTTCAGACACTTCAGGATATGTAAAACACCTCAGGATAGGTCAGACACTTCAGGATAATTTATAATCTTGAGGATGATTGACCTACTTCAGAAGACTTCTGTTACTTCAGATTATATCAGGATATTTTGATGAAATTTTTCATGAATTCAGGATACTTAAATTACATCCGGATGGGTCATGAAGTTTAGCATAATTCACAAACTTCAGAAGACTTCTGTAACTTTAGATTACTTCAGTCTATTCCAAAGAATTCAGCTGACTTCAGGCAATTCGGACTGACACCTGAGCTACTTCAAGATAGGTCAGATACTTCAGGATAGGTCAGAAAGTTCAGGATAGGTCAGACACTTCATGATAATTTAGAATCTGGAGGATGATCTAGCTACTTCAGGAGACTTCTGTTACTTCAAATTATATCAGGATATCGTGAATAAATTTTCAGTGACTTCAGGATACTCAAATTACATCCGGATGGGTCATGAACTTTAGAATAATTCGCAAACTTCAGGATATTTCTGCTACT
>CAKNYM010052106.1:314290-330744 GCA_932195095.1 Andricus curvator
TAGCATAGGGGTCTAAATGAAAAAATTTCCATTATTTTTCTCATTTTTTAATATTTTTTATTTTGTTACCAAACAGAAGAATAATAACAATTCATTCTGAGCAAAAAACGGCATCAAAATGTACCTAAACGAAATTGAAATATAATTAGCTCATATTGAGCTTTCAGCATAATGATCTAAATAACAAAATTTCCATTATTATTCTTATGTCTATTTTTCATTTTTTAACCAAACAGAAAAAAAATGTTTCCTTTCAAACAAAGAAACGGCGTTAAAATCTACTGAAACAAAATTGAACCATAATTAGCTCATATTAAGCAATAAGAATATTAAAAGCAATTTAATTTGTTTTTCAGTTTTGACATTGATCAAGAGAGCAGTTCAACATGAGTTTGTAAGGAAGTGATGTTAAACAAAATTGAATTTCTAGTTTTTTCTGTGTACTGATATAAAAAAAAACTAAAACATAAAAAATTTCATTTTTAATCATAATTCTATATGCCACAATCTTCAATTTGTATCATCCTGAAAAAAATCAATATTAAAGAAAAGCTTCCAGCATAGGTGTCTGAATAACCAAATTTTCCTTATTTTTCCTATTATTTTTTTCTTATAACCACTGATATAAAAAAAAACTATAGCATAGCCAATTTTATTTTCAATACTAATTCTACATTCCAAGATCTTCAATTTGAGTTATTCCCGAAACAATCAGACTAAAAGAAAAGCTTCTAGCATAGGGGTCTGAATAACCAAATATTTCCTATTATTTCTTTCTTATAATCACTGATATAAAAAAAACTACAGCATTGCTAAATTTATTCTTAAAACTAATTCTACATTCCAAGATCTTCAATTTGAGTTGTCCCCGAAAGAATCAAACTAAAAGAAAAGTTTCTAGCATAGGGGTCTGAATAACCAAATTTTTCTCATTTCTTTTAGTTTCTTTCTTTTTTAACCACTAATATCAAAAAAAGAAACTAGAACAAAGCTAATTTTTTTTTCAATTTAAAATTCCAGAAGCTTCAATTTAACCCAAACGCGTAGAAAATAGAAAAAAATCTCCAAGCATAGGGGTGTAAGTAAACAAATGTTGCTCATTGCTAATATTCTTCATTTACCAACTGATCGGAATAAAAGAAAAGTTTCGAGCAAAAACATCTTTCCATCTCTTTATTTCATCTCGAATTTCTTAATTCCTGGCACAAGATTACAATAATTTCCCACAAAACCCTGAAAAGGTAAAAAATGCTCAAGCACCTAAATCAGAAAAAAATCGCAGGACCAGTTAAGGACACCCCGAAAAATTTGTTTCCAATAGGTACAAGGGTGTGAGCCTATTCGAAATACACATTTACAGATAGATTGATATCAACTATATCAGAGAATTGAAAAAACCAAAAAAAAAGCACTGAAATAATAAATCTCAAGACTATTATAAATTTCCTCGAAATAGACTTCTCACCTGAGATCCTGCAGAGTTCTCACGGGAAATCAGTTGTTTTTGTCTCAACAGGGAAGCAGAAGCTAATGTATAAATCAGGCCGAGTGACGTCGATGGAATCGGTTCTAAGAGAGATGAAGACAGGGAAAGAGAAAAAAGGAACATGCAGAAGAGAGGATTGCCTGGTGAAGAGAGGAGCCAAGAGAGGCCTAAAGATAAGGTCCAGGCTAATGAATGCTGACGCGCTCGCTTGATTCTACCTGGGGAACCCCGAGGATTCTGAGGAGTCCAGTTTATGCACGAGCTAGTGTGTGTGAATTGTTGACATGCGTGTGTTTGTGGAACCTGACAGACAGCAGCGAGGTCCTGCATCCGAACACATTTGGACACATCCACACGCATCCAGCGAGAGTTTGGACATTGTACCTTGTAGTAATGTGGCCCGTAATGTATGCCGTTGAAGGTGGCCGCCCTGCTCGATGCCATCCCCAACACTAAACAACCTGATGGACCGCGATATCCTGCCACCGGCGTGTCACCACGACGCATCCTTCTCGACCTGAATTGGCTCCCTAATTACAGACCCTACCACTTTTTATACCTATTTCGTTTATCAGATTTCATTTAGGATGTAATGCAAGTTTTTTACTTACTTAGGGGGTTTTTACTTATCCATGGGGAATTACCTAAGGTGGGATCAGGAATCAGGATCTTGTGTATTGCTTGCAATGCAAGAAGGGTATGCTTCCGAAAAGATCAACCAAGAACATTGACTTCAAACTTAGTCTAGGGTCAAGAAAAACGGCAAAAATTAATTTTCAGATGGTCAGCCGGATTTGCTCACAACAAAAATTTGTTTTCTAACAAAAATGGTTCGTAACCTAATTTCTATTTCCCTACGCCAAAAATCCTCTCGGGTGTTTAAACTAAGTTGCAAAAGGAACCCCTAGAATAAGTATCAGATGAACATTCTTGTGATTTTTTGGAAATTATACCCTGCAATAATTCATATGTTGATAATATAATTCTTGTTCTTTCAGATTTTATATTAGATAGAGAGAATCGAATTTCTTTCGTACCCGGCCTACTCAAACCTCTTTAACAAAACCTAATTTTTTTAAGCAACTCAGAAGACTTCAGGAAATTTCGAATCACTTCAGGATAGTTAAGTAGCTGCAGTTATTTTAATAAATTCAACATTCTTCTGGTGACTGAACTTCAGATAATTTCAGGCTGTTTTAAAGAATGCGGCTGACTGTAAGAGATTTTTAGTATCTTCAGGATGCTTGAGTTACTTCAGGATAGGTCGGTCACATCAAGATAATTTAGAATCTTGAGGATATTTGAGTTATTTCAGAAAACTTCTGTAACTTCACATTCTTTCAGAATATTTCAAAACAAGTTTGAGTGACTTAAGTAAACTAAGCATCCTGAAATAACTCGAAATAACTTAAAATAATCTGAAGCGACAGAAGTCTTCTAAAGTATCAGAAACATCCTCAAGATTCTGAATTATCCTGAAGTTTATGAATTATCCTGAAGTCCCTGACCTATCCTGACATAACTAGAAATTTCTTTTAAATAGCTTGAAATAACTGAAAGTTACAAATGTGTCCTGAAGTAGCGAAAATATAAAGTTTCTGAATTACCCTGAAGTTTCTGAATTATCCTTAAGTCCCTGATCCATCATGAAGTAAATAGAAATTTCTTTGAAATAGCTTGGAATAATTGGAAGGTACAAATGTCTACTGAAGCAGCCAAAATATGAATGCTTTTGAAGTCCCTGATCTTCCCTTAGGTAACTTAAATATCCGGAAAAACTCGAAGTTTCTTTGTAATATCCAGGAAAATCTCAAATAGCTGAAATATCCCGAAGTTCCTAAATTATGCTGAAGTTTTTAAATAATTCTGAAGTCCCTAACCTATGCTTAAGTACCTTAAGTATCATGAACTTACTCAAGGTTTCTTTTGTGATTTCCTGATCTACCCTTAGGCAACTCAGATATCCTGAACATACTCGAAGTGCTTTTGTAATCTTCTAAAATTATCTGAACTTACAGACGTCTTCTGAAGTAGTTGAAATATTCTGAAGCAACTGAAGTATCCTAAAGTTTTTCGACATCTTCTTAAGTTAGCTGTCTTCTTTGTCAAAGCCTGAAATAATCAATTTGAAAATGTCTGATACAATGTTCTAAGCAATTGTCCGGATGTGTGTCTGTGTGGATGTGTGTGTGGATGTCACACTTTTTTGTGAACACGATAACTTGACAACGGTTGCAGATAAATTGATGAAATTTGTGCCATAGTAAAACTTTTTTTATTAATATAATTCAAAGTTGATGCAAAGTTATAAAAAATTCCTTGGATGGAAACGAATCGATTGACCTGATATTAATACATTTTATTAAAGAGTGAGGAAGTTATGGTCATTCATATTATATTTAAAATCGATTTTTATAGTAAAAATGTTTTCATTCTCATAATTTAAAGTTAATGCGAGAATAGAAAAGATGTGTTGAATCGAGGCGAATCGATTGACTTATAATATTGATACATTGTATTAAAGAGTAAGAAAGCTATGGTAATGCATAATATTTGAATATATCGTTTTTTATAGTCAAACTTTTTTCTTTAACATTACTCAAAGTTGATGCAAGAATATAAAAGATTTCTTGGTTCGAGACCAATCGATTGACCTAATATTAATACATTTTATTGGAGACTGAGAAAGTTTTGGTCATTTATACTATATTTAAAATCGATTTTTATAGTAAAAATGTTTTCATTCTCAAAATTTAAAGTTGATGCAAGAATATAAAAGTTGTGTTGATTCAAGACGAATCGATTGACCGATAATATTGATACATTTCCTTGAAGAGTAAGGAAACTATGGTGATGCATAATATTGGAAAACACGGTTTTTTATAGTAAAACTTTTGTCATTAGCATAATTCAAAGTTGATGCAATGATATAAAAAAGTCCTTGGTTCGAGACGAATCCATTGACCTATGATATTAATACATTTTATTGAAGAGTACCAAGTTTGTGGTACTTTATATATTTTGAAAATCGGTTTTTTATAGTCAAACTTTTTTCACTAACATAATTCAAAGTTCATACAAGAACCGGAAAGATGTGTTGATTCGAGACGAATCGATTGACCTATAATATCAATACATTTTATTGAAGACTGAGGAAGCTATGGTGATGAAAATATATTTGAAAATATGGTTTTTCATACTAAAACTTTTTTCTTCCACATAATTCAAAGTTGATGCAACGATATAAAAGATTCCTTGGTTTGAGACGAATCGATTGACCTACAATATTAATACATTTTTTAAAGTAGTAGGGCAGATATGGTAGTTTATATATTTTTTAAATCGATTATTATATTAAAAATTTTCTCATTCTCATAATTTAAAGTTGATGCAAGAATAGAAAAGTTGTGTTGATTCAAAACGAATCGATTGACAGGCAATGAAAACAACATTAATTGATACATTTTATTAAAGAGTAAGGAAGCTATGGTAATGCATAATATTTAAAAACACGTTTTTTTTATAGTAAAACTTTTTTCACTAACATAATTCAAAATTGATGCAAGAACGGAAAAGATTCCTTGATTCGAGGCAAATCGATTGATCTATAATATTAAAACACTTTATGACCATTGATATTAAAAGACCAGAATCTTAAACTTGTAACATATCTAAACTAAAATCTTTTTTAAACAGCAAAAAAAAATTTTTTATTAAAATTGAAAATTTTCAAATTTATTCTTCTTGACATTTAATTGAAGCTTACTTTTGTGAGATTTTTTTGTAAATCTCTGACTTTTCCCTGACCCCTAAAATTCCCTGACTTTTTGCTTCCTCGTAGAGGAAGCTTTGCAATGGTAACATTTTCCAAAATTTTTAAATTCATTTAATTAAACCTTCCTCAATTTAAAAATATCTCATACAATGTTCGAAGCAATTGTCGGTATATGTGTGTGTGTGTGGATGTTACACTTTTTTGTGTACACGATAACTTGAAAACGGTTGCAGGTAAATTGATGAAATTTGAAGGGCTTATTGTCACCACTAAGATACTGAAACTGACCAAAGGATTTCTAAAAATATTTATTGCATTTTTTTAGAACTCAATAATATTTTTAAAGTCGTTTTTTTATACTAAAACTTTTTTCATTAGCATAATTCAAAGTTGAGGCAAAAATAAAAAAGATTCCCTGCTTCGAGACGAATCGATTGACCTATAATATTAATAAATGTTATTGAAGTTAAGAAAGCTATGGCAATGCATAATATTTGAAAATACGGTTTTTTATAGTGAAACTTTCTTCTTCAACATAATTCAAAGTTGATGCAAGAATATAAAAGATTCCTTGGTTCGAGACGAATTGATTGACGTATAATATTAAAACATTTTATTAAACAGTAGGGAAGTTATAGTAATTTATATATTTTTGAAATCGATTTTTATAGTAAAATTTTTTTCATTCTCATAATTTAAAGTTGATGCGAGAATAAAAAAGTAGTGTTGATTGAAGACAAATGGATTGAACCATAATATTGATAAATTTCATTGAAGAGTAAGGAAGCTATGGTAATGCATAATATTTGAAAACACGGTTTTTTATAGTAAAACTTTTTCCACTAACATAATTGAAAATTGATGCAAGAACGGAAAACATTCCTTGATTCAAGGCGAATCGATTGATCTATAATATTTACACTTTGTGGAAGATTAAGGAAGTTATGCTCATTTATAATATTTGAAACATCTCTTCTAAACGGAAAAACTTTTTTCGTCGACATAATTCAAAGTTGACGCATGAATAGAAAAGTCTTTTTGATCACAAATTTTCAAATAGAATAACTCTGACAATTTTGGTAAGAAATCATACAGCTGGGAAAGGGATAGGGTGCGACAAAACTTTTCCCATCCCTTTTCCAGCTCGAAAAATTATCATTTCGAATACAAAATTTAATTTGCCTGATTTGTCTTTGTGTTAAAAATGTTTTTGTATTATTTTGTGATTTTGTATTGTCTGTAAATGTAAATTTTTATTTTGAAATTGATCAAAATGAAGAACACAAGTATCCAGAAGTCGTTTGCAATTTCTACCTGACATAATCTGAAGTTACAGAAGTTTCCTGAAGCAGCTGAAATGCCTCGAAGTTTTTGGAATATGCTTGTCACTAGAAATTTCTTTGAAATATTCTAAAACAATATGAATTTACTGATGTTTCCAGAAGTAGCTAAAATCTCCTTAAATTTCTGAATCATCCTAAAGTTTCCTAATTTTTAGTCAGTCCCTTACCTATTCTGCATCAACAAAAAATTACCTAAAGTTAGCTGATTTCTTCAATATAGCCGGAAATAATCTGAAGAAGAATAATCGGAAGAAACTTCAGTATCCTGAAGTCACTTGAAATCTCCCGAAGTCAGCTGATTTTTTTTAAATGGCGTGAAATAATTATATTTCCAAATTTGTCAATTATCCTGTAGTCCCTGATCTATCCTAAAAAAACTTCAATTTCCTGAAGTCATTATCAATTTCATTGTAATATCCTGAAATACTCTGATGTTACGGAAGTGTACTGAAGTTGCTGGAATATATTTTGTAGTGTATGAATCATCCTGAAGTCTATGACCTATTCTGATGTAATTTAAGCCTCCGGAAGTTATTAAAAATTTCATTGAAATAACCTAAAATAATATAAAGTTCCTGAAGTTTCCTGAAGTAACTGAAATATCGCAACATTTCTGAATCATATTGAAGTCTCTGATCTATCCTGAAGTCACTTGAATATCCTGAAGCTGCTAGCAATTTAATTGGAATATCGAAAATAATCTGAAGTTACAAAAGTTTTCTTCAAGAGCAGAAATATTCTGAAGTTTCTTTATTATCATGTAGTCCATGACCTATTCAAAAGTGACTTTAAATTCCCTACAGTAAGCTGATTTCTTAAAAATAGCCTGACATAATCTGAAGTTGCTGAGATCTCAGTAGAAGTAGAAGTATCTTCAGTATCCTGAAGTCACTCGGAATCTCCTGAAATCAGCTGATTTTCTTGAAATAGCCTAAAATAACCTTAAGCTACAGAAGTTTCCTGAAGTAGCTCAAGTACCTGGAATATCCTGAAGTTCCTGAATGATCCTGAAGTCCACGACCTATCCTGATGTAATTCGAAAATCTTTTAAGTAAGCTAATTTGTTTGAAATAGCCTGAAATAATCCAAAGTCTTACATCTCTTGAGTAGCTGAAATATTCTAAAGTTTCTGAATGAATTCGACAGTGACCACAATGATCAAGAACTTCTTTTAGAATCTTTCAACCTCAAAGTTAAGGCTTTTAAAAGAGACTATGCTGATATTTCCTTCAAGCTAAACGCTAAAAATTATCCGTAATATTTGATGACTAGGAGGGAGGCAATAAGGTGGGGGGGTGAGTGTTTCACCCTCTAGAAGCCACCCCTTCCGAGGGTCCCTTCTATCGCCACGGCGGGATTATCACGTTATTTATGCGGCAATAATAACGAGTTAGTGTATGCGCGGGATGTGCTTTATATCCTGGCGAGCCATTAGGGTTAATATAGCGTAGGGGCTCCTCTCTTTCTCCATCTCTCGTTAGCACACGTTCCCCCTATTTCTCCTTCCCTCTTCTCTTGAGGATGATGCAGGCAAGCTCCAACAAGAGACAAACCGACAACGACGGCCGGTTAACTCAAACCGGCGTTAACCGACCTTCCATCTACCCCATCGCCTTCTACCTTCCACCTTCCACCTTCCATCCACCACCTACCACCTCTTCTCCTTGCAGTTACTCAACTCAACTCAACTTAATTCACCTCCACCCCTACTTTAGAATCGGGCAACCTAACTTCCATGTCGTTACTTGCGACGAGGTCGTATCTCAGGTCGCACCTGCTAACTGCCGACGATATGTCATATCTTAAGATCGCGAGCATGTGGAATCGTTCGATGAGAGGGGCATCAACTTTGAATTATGTTGAAGAAAAAAGTTTTACTATAAGAAACCGTATTTCCAAATATTATGCATTACCATAGCTTCCTTACTCTTCAATGAAATGTATTAATATTATAGGTCAATCGATTCGACTCGAACCAAGGAATTCTTTTTATTCTTGCATCAACTTTGAATTATGCTAACGAAAAAAGTTTTACTTTAAAAAACCGTATTTCCAAATATTATGCATTACCATAGCTTCCTTACTCTTCAATGAAATGTATTAATATTATAGGTCAATCAATTCATCTGGAATCAACACATCTTTGCTGTTCTTGCATCAACTTTGAATTATTTTAATGAAAAAAGTTTTACTATAAAAAACCGATTTTCAAAATATATAAATTACCATAACTTCCCTACTCTTTAATAAAATGTATTAATATTATAGGTCAATCGATTCGTCTCGAACCAAGGCATCTTTTATATCAATTTATCTCCAACCGTTTTCTAGTTATCGAGTTCACAAAAAAGTGTGACTTAAAAAAGTGTGATTAAATTAATTTAAAATTTTTGGGAAATTTCACCAGTACAAAGCTTCCTCTATGAGGAAGCAATACACATTGCAGGTCGCACAGTTGTCGCGAAATGGATTTTTGAGGACAAATTCCCACAGAATAGGGTAATCCGTACGATGGTTCGCAGGTTGAATTGTTTTTAGTAGTTACGATAGATTTAACTAAAAACTTTTGAATTTTGACTGAATTTGGTGAATTAAGATACATGATAGTGGTATTCTACCCTTAAAATTATGTGCCATAAATGGGTGACCAATAGGGTTTTCCAAATATTTTTTTTTCGAATTTTTATGAATAAGGCCCGGAAATTTGTTCGAATCCACATAAAAATAAATCCATTTTTTTTTGTTGAGAAAAATGATATTCAGAGAAGCCCCATTAAGTTTAGCACGTATTTCCCATAAGAAAAAAAGACGTTTTTGTAAATTTTATTCAGAATCCTCAATGTTAGCTCAATCAAGTCGAAACTGAACATGTCTCTTTATGATTTGCCATAGAATACGAATAAAGTATTACTTTTCAAATATCACCCCCATAAGTCTATTTTATAGGGTCCCAGAAAACCCCCATAAGCGAAAAATTGGTTTTGCGTGTTTTTGAAGCTAATTATGATTTTTTGCATTTTTTTAAATACAAATTGTTTCTAATACATAGAATACTACTTTACGCTAATAATTAGATGTTTAAATAAATTGTTTAAACAATTTATTATTGTTTTTAGCAATTTATTCTTAGAATGAAGATAGAAAGTCGTGGTTTTTTCAAAAAATTTCTGCTTTTTGTCAAATTTTCAATTAGCGAGAGGTAATTATTGTTAATTGATTATTGTTTAATATTGTTAACAAACATAATTGCTTCAACAATTTATAAATTATTCTTAATAATACTCTTTTAGCATAATGCTAGAAAATTGCAGTTTTTTCTGAAAATTTCAACTTTTTTTCGACTTTTCACTTGTAGTGTGTTGAATAATTGATGAGAGTTAACAAAATTATTTGTTCAAACAATTGATTATTATTAATAATAATATTAAATTTAAACAATGGTAGAAAGTTGCAGTTTCTTCTGAAATGTTTAAATTTTCACCCACTTTTCACTTAGTAAAGTAATAAATAATGCAAGTTAAGAAACAGACTTGTTTAAACAATTTATAATTATTTATAACTATCTTCACTTAGATGAGTGCTAAAAAGTTGCGGGTTTTTCTGAACTCTTAAACTTTTTATGCACTTTTCACTTAGTCAGATGATAATTAATACAAGTTAAAAAACATGCTTATTTAAACAATTGATTATTGTTTATAACTATATTCTTCTAGAGTAATGCTAGAATGTTGCTTTTTACTGAAATTTTTAGTTTTTCTTTGAATTTTTCGTTTTTAAAAAATAATAAGTGAACCTCAGCAAGAATCATTGTTTAAATAGTATTTTACTTTTTTAATTAAATTTTTTTGCTCTTTTGTTTGTTTAAAATATGTTTCTCTCTAATGCTTATTTATCATTTTTTCATAACTAAAAAGGCAAAGCATTAATGTAGGTGAAGAAAGTTATAAAAAATAATAATTTGTTTAAAAAATTATTTTTTTTCAACTCAAATAATTATTAGGTCACTCCAAGTGAAAAATAGACAAATAATTAAGGATTTCAGAAAAACCCGCAAATTTCTACCATAAGGCAAAAAGAATATTATTAAAAATAATGATAAATTGTTTGAACAATTATTTTTGTTAACTTGAATTGATTATTGTTTCACTATAATTGAAAAATGGAAAAAAGTTACAAATATCAGAAAAAAAAACCGCAACCATCTAGTATTAATATAGAAGAAGATAGCTATAGACAATAATAATTTGTTTAAACAATTATTTTTTCCATAATAAATTAAATATTGACTCATTCCAAGTGGAAAAAAAAACAAAAAGTTAAAAATTTGAGAAAAAAAACTTCAATTTCTAGCATTAGTCAATGCTAATAATATTAACAATAATAAATTGTTTAAACAATTATGTTTTTTTAACATATATTTTTATTTCAAAATTATTATTTGTGTTTGAAAATTCATGTATTATGTTGAAAATTCGTCTTTTTATAGAAAATTAATTTTCTTAGTTGAAAAATTATATTTCGGGTGAAAAACAAAACTATTTGGTTAAAAATTCATCTGTTTTGTTTGAGGATTCAACTATTTTGTAAGAAATTCTTTTTTGTTTTTGGTTGAGAATTAAGTTTTTCAACTGGATTATTAATTATTCTTTTCTGTATGGAAAATTGATATTTTTAATTAAAATTTTTTCTTTTTTGTTCGAAAATTCATGTATTATGTTGAAAATTCGTCGTTTTGTAGAAAATCAATCTTCTTGAATGAGAAATCATTTTTCTGGTTAAAGATTTTAATTAAAAATAATTATTAAAACTAAAATTTCAAGTATACCATTTTTGGCTGAAAATTGATATTCTAAATTAAAAATTGATCTTTGTTAATTGAACATTCAATTATTTCTGTGAAAATTCATCTTTTTGGTAGAAAATTAATCTTTTTGATTAAAAATTCAAATATGTTTCTTGAAAATTCATATGATTCAGTTGAGGATTTAACTACTTTGTTGAAGATTCCTTTTTTTGTCGTATGAAAAAAATTGTTAAGTGGAAATTTAACTATTCCATTTTTTGTTTAAAATTCATATTTTTAATTGCAAATTTTTTTTTTTGCCAAAAGATGTTGAATTTTTTTGACCAGTTGTTTATTAATTTAGAAGATGTAAATATTGTTCGTTCTACTGGTCCTCAATTATGGATCAGTAGAACGAAAAATATTTACGTCTTCTTAATTAATCTTTTTTAGATGGGAATTTTAGTTTTTGGTAAAAAATTCATGTATTTTGTTGAAAATTTGTCTATTTTGTTAAAAAAAAATCATCTTTTTAGTTTAAAATTCAACTATTTAGTTATAAATTCATATATTTTATTGAAAATTTGTCTTCGGGGTTGAAAAATCATCTTTACAGTTTAAAATTCAACTATTTGTTTGAAAATTCCTTTTTATGTATGGTAGGCAATTAATTTTTTCAACTGATTACTTAATACTGGGATATAAAAATAATACTTAATACTGGAATACTACTCTATTCTTTGTGGGAAATTGATATTTTTATTAAAATTTGTTTTTTAATTCATATATTATATCTAAAGTTTATCTTTTTGATTTGAAAATTCAAATCTCTTTTGGTTGAAATAACAACTAATACTTCTAGTTTGAAAATTTATTTTTCGGTTGTAAACTGAAAAATTTAGTTAAAAATTCATATATTTTGGTTGAGGATTCAAATATTTTGTTGAAGATTTCTTTTTCTTTCGTTACAAAAAAAGTTTGTTAACTGGAAATTTAACTATTCCACTATTGTTTGCAAATTGGTATTTTCATTTGAAAAATAACCTTTTTTAATTGAAAATTTAAGTATTTGGTTAAAAAATCTTGTACTTTGTTAAAAATTGGTCTTTTTGGTTGGAAAAAAATTATCTTAATAGTTAAAAATTTAACTGATTTATTGCAAATTTATCTGGTTTGGTTGAGAATTCAACTACTTTTCTTTAAATTCCTTTTTGTTTTCGGTTGAGAATTAATTTTTTGCTGATAATTCAACTGTTCAATTTTTTGTGGAAAATAGATATTTTCGTCAGAAAATTTTTTTTTTCGTTAGAAAATATATGCGTTATGTTGAAAATTTGTCTTTTTGTAAAAAATTAATCTTCGTGGTTGAAGAATCATCTTTCTGGTTGAAGTTTGATCTTTTTGTTTGAAAATTGAAGTATTTTGTTGAAAAGGCGTTTTTTTACATTAAAAATTAATTGTTATAAATTAAAATTCAATTATATCAGTGTTGGTCAAAAATCCATATTTTTAATTGAAAATTTATCGTTTTTAGCTAAACATTTATCTATTTCTTTAAAAATTAATCTTTTTCGGTAGAAAATTAAAACTCTTTTTTTGAAATTAATTTTTTCGGTTGAAAATTCAACTATTTCATTAATAATTCATGTGTTTTGGTTGAGGATTCAAGTTTCCATTCCTGCTTTAAAATTCATACTTTCATTTGAAAATTAATTTTTTCCAGTTGAAAATTCAAGTATTTTGTTAAAAATTCATGTATTTTGTTGGAAATTTGTCTTCTTGGTTGAAAAATCATCTTTATAGTTTAAAATTGTGAAAAATTCCTTTTTATTCCTGGTAGGGAATTAATTTTTTCAACTGAAAATTTAAATATTCTACTTTTCGAAAATATTGATATTTTTAATTAAAAATTTTTCTGCTTTGTTTGAATATTCATATATTATATCTAAATTTTTTTCTTTTTGTATAAAATAATTTTCTTGGTCAAAAAATCAACTTTTCAGTTGGAAATTCAACTAATTGGTTTAAAATTCATCTGATTTTGGTTGAGAATTACACTATTTTGTTAAAAATTACTTTTTATTTATTGTAGGGAATTAATTTTTTTTTAAATACTCTACTTTTTTAAAATATTGATATTTTCATGAAAAATTTGTCTATTTGGTTTGAATATTCATATATTATGTCTAAATTGCTTTTTTGTAGAAAATTAATCTCCTGGGTCGAAAAATCATCTTTCTAGTTGAAAATTCAACTATTTGTTTAAAAATTATTTGTTCCGATATAAAATCAATTTTCTAGGTTAAAAATTTATTTTTCGGTTAAAAATTAAACCATTTAGTTTAGAAGTCATATGTTTTTGTTGAGGATTCAGCTACTTTGTAGAAGATTTCTTTTTTCTTTCGTTAAAAAAAAATTTATTAGCTGGAAATTTAACTATTCTACTGTTGGTTCAAAATTCTTGTATTTTGTTAACAATTTGTCCTTTTGGTTGAAAAATCATCTTTGAAGTTTAAAATTTAACTAGTTTCTTAAGAATTCAGCTATTTTGGTTAAGGATTCAACTTTTTTTTTTAAATTCCTTTCTGCTTTTGGTTGAGAGTTAATTTTTTCCACTGATAATTTCAATACTCTATTTTTTGTAGAAAATTGATATTTTCAATTGAAAATTTTTCTATTTTTTTTTTCAAATTCATTTTCAAATTGAACTATTTGGTTTAAAATTTATCTGGTTTGGTTGAGAATTCAACGATTTTAATCTAAATTTTTATTGTTACATCCTAAGTTAAAATAATAAATTCCCAACAAAAAAAAATCTTCAACAAAATAGTTTGATATTATTTCGACAAAAAAATATTTTAATTTTCAATAAAAAAACTGTTAAATTAAGCTAAAAAATACGAATTTTCAACTAAAGAAGATAAATTTTCAACAAAAAGTAAAAGATATTAATCTTAAGTTGGAGAAATAAGTTTCTAACAAAATAAAATAAATTTTGTCGAAGAAGTTGAATTTTTGACCAAATAGATGAATTTTCAACAAAAAAGATTGAATGTCTACCAAAAAATTTCGACGAAAAATGGAATGGTTAAATTGTTAGTTAAAAATTAATTTTTAATTAAAGAAAACTAATTTTCAACAAAAGAAATGAAATTTTAACCAGAGAGATCAATTTTCAACAAAAGATATAAATTTTCAACCAAATAGTTGAATTTTCAACTGACGATTTTTCAGTCGCTATGGCGATTTAAATATCCTATTTTTTGTGAAAATTCATATTTTTAATTGAAAATTTTCTTCTTTTATTAAAAATTTATCTTCTTCGGTTGAGGATTCAACTATTTTTCTTTAAATTCCTTTTTTTTAATTTAATTTTTAAATTGTCTTTTTGTAGAAAATGAATCTTCGTGGTTGAAAAATCATCTTTCTGGTTAAAGATTTATCTTTTGGATTGAAAATTGAAGTATTTTGTGGAAAATTCGTTTTTTGAATTGAAATTTAATTGTTATAACTCAAAGTTTAGTTATACCAGTGATGGCCGAAAATTTATAGTTTTTTCGAAAATTTATCGTTTTTGGTTGAACATACAAAATAATTGTTTGAAAATTGCTTTTTTTATCGATAAAAAAAATTGTCAACAGGTAACTTAACTATCTTATTTCTGCTTCAAAATTTACACTTTGATTTGAAAATTATTCTTCTTTAGTTAAAAATTCAAGTATTTGGTTGAAGATTCATCTGATTTTGGTTGAAAATTCAACTATTTTGTTAAAAATTGATATTTTTAATAAAAACTTTTTCTGTTTTGTTTGAAAATTCATATATTATTTCTAAATTTGGTCTTTCTGTAGAAAATTAATCTTTTTGGTTGAAAAATCATCTTTCTAGTTGAAAATTCTACTATTTGGTTAAAACCTCCTCTGGTTTGGTTGAGAATTCAACGATTTTCTTGAAAATTTGTCTTTTTTTGGTTTGTTCAAACGTTTTTTGAATGGAAATTAAAATCTGTTTTGGCTTTTCTGGCTTTGAATTAAACTACTTAGTTAAAAGTTTAATTATTATTATTATACCATTAAGCCATTTCCCTTTCGGGGTAGGCGTGACTTGCTCGGTTGGAGAATAGTAGTGTGCATATGGGTATAAAGGTATAAGGTATGTAGGAATATAGGTATGAGGTGGATAGGTATATAAGTGTTAGGTATATATATTTTAGATTGATCTGGAATTCTCGTGTTATTTATTTAAATGACACGTTTACTCCGCAACACTGCTCCGACCCAGGTGGCTGATCAATCTCTCTAGCGATCACCCCAAGTGAAGAGCCTCACAAAATTGTTATGTATGGTTCTCCACTTGGGCCCATTAGTATCCAAGATCTTTGTTTCAGGCGTCATTCATTCTACTGTCACTCTGTTTACAAACTATTTGTCGCCACACTTTTCTGTCCTGGCATACTACTCTAGCTTCCTTCACGTCCATGCATTTTTTCATGCAAGCTCTTGTGTTCCTATGGCTTCTTATGTCTCTACGGATTAATGTCTCATTTACAGATTGTAACCATTCTTTCGGCGGTCTACCTCTGGGCATTCTGCCATTTACTTTACCTTTATACACTTGTTTGGTCAGTCGTTCATCTTTCATTCTTTCAAGATGTCCGAACCATCTTAACTGATTTCTTTCCCATGTGTCAACTATTGTCTCTTTTGCACCACATTCTTTGAGGATTGTCTCGTTTCGGACTTTGTCCATTAGTGTTTTCCCGCATATTATGCGCAGAGGTTTCATGCCGATCGCGTTAATTTTACTCCTGTCCTTTTCTTGACAGGTCCATGTCTCGCTACCGTATATTACAGTCGGTACGAATATAGAATTGTGTATGGCCATTTTAGCTTTTTTTGATATGTTTTTATTTGTTAGGATGGACCCTGCTCTACCGATAACCTGTTTACCCTTATTTATGCGCCTATCTAACTCCCCATCTATTTTTCCATCGCTAGTGAATAGACTACCTAGATATACGTACTTGTCAACTTGTTCTAATCTCTCATCATTTAGGACAATGTTGCA